>LKNJ01000517.1:0-65802 GCA_002120245.1 Maccullochella peelii
TGTGTGTGTGTGTGTGTGTGTGTGTGTGTATGGCTGGGGGTGACTGGTGATCCCTGCCTCTTCCTGTATATCTTATGCTGGGGTATTAGTGAGGGTCCCTCCCAGAGGCAGTGACTACACAGGCTCTTCTGAGGAGGCACTCATCAATGCCCCTGCTTTCAAAGGCAGCTTTAGCCAGTGCCATTCAAAGCAATCAGCCCAGTCAGGGTCTGCCCATCCAGCCCAAATCCCTTCATGGCTATCAGAAGAACTCTGAGCTGGGCCTGCTAGGGGCAAGGCAGGGCTGGGGGTGAGATTTGCTCATAAGGGATTGTGAAAAGGCCGTGACACACGCTTATTCATGCACCAATAACCCCCAACAAAATATATATACTGTTCATGAAATAAATAATTAAAAAGATAGGAGTTAAGGGATACCCTGCTGCAGAAGTAATGGGGCCCATCTTGAGTATTGCACATATTTATGTACACAGGCGTGTATGCAAACGAGCACTCATACACACATGCATGCAGTCAAGCTGCTATCTGCCATGGTGAATGACTTAACCCTCTACATTATTCAGATGCCATTGGACATTGCTTTGGTCTTGGGGACGGACGGCATGACACAGGATAAGTGCCAAAGAAGAGACTACTGACAGGCCAGCGAAGCCTATGTCTGTATCGAAGTTGGCAATTAATCTAGCTGTTGATAAGTGGGTGGACATAAATGCAAGGCCAGCAGGACCTTGTCTTTAACACGTGGACTACTCACTCTCCTACCTAAGCTTAACCAAGCCTGATAACTTGCATGTCTAATCTGGCAACCCACTACATCTGTAACTGACCTGGCTCATCATTTGTATTCCTAGGCTACTTAATGACTCTCCTTGGTTGACAATTCATGGGATATTTGGGACATAAACTGGCAAACTGACCTATTTACCACCAACAACAGGTCTATGGCTAGATTATTTGCCAGCTTTGATAAGGACATAGGCTGCAGTAGTCTTTCAAGAGTCTTTTGTCTTTATGTAACGTGCACCATATGTAGATTGGGAGCTGCAGCTGAAACAAGACATTTCTTAGCTTACTTCACCTGGCATGTACACTAAGCAAATCTATGAATGTTTTTCTTACTAATGGTAGTCCTGCAGAATTATTTATATGGCAACAAATTTTAGTGGAACGTGCTACAGTGGCTCTGCACTCTCTACAGTAAAATCCTGTTTATACCACACGACCCTCCTTTCTGTGACTCTAATCTACAGCATCAAGAAGGCATCAATCAATTTTAGGATGCACTGAGATAAAATGAAAGCAAACAGAAAAGTTATAAAATAGTTACAGTTAGAAAAACATCCATTATAGACTTTTGTTTCAAGCTACCGTCTTGGATTATAAATGTAAGCAAAGATCTAAATATGGTCCCAGCTGTGATCATTTAACAGTATTTTTTATACAATATTTGATGTGTGTGAAAGAAAACTGCAACGCTCTGGGTTTTGCTGTGGACTGGTTTTGGTTATATGTGTATGTGTGTGCGTGTGTGTGTGGAGGGGTTCACAGGGAATATCACTGGGCAGAATTTACCCATGAGAAACAACAAAAGATACCTCAGAAGTATGTCAGAGTGCCCTCATATCTCTGCGGTGAGGGCAGAGAGGGTACAGAGTGCTGGAAAGGGTCAGCCAATTTTAGAGAGTGTCTTGTTTTTTATCTGCATCTAAATCCAGTGGTTGTCTTCGGGCAGCTGCAGTGAAATACATAACAAAAGCTCTTCTTGAAAAACACAGAGCCAATCAAAACAGGCATCAGGAGCTAGATGCCATAAATATGAGCCAGTTATTTGAAGTTTGAGGTTTTCTCCTACCAAACAAGCCCATTTACTTTTCAAGCTTCAAGGTTTAT
The DNA here is from genome assembly GCA_002120245.1 of Maccullochella peelii. Lineage (NCBI taxonomy): Eukaryota > Metazoa > Chordata > Actinopteri > Centrarchiformes > Percichthyidae > Maccullochella > Maccullochella peelii. The sequence goes on from LKNJ01000517.1 coordinate 1,891, forward strand.
GACAATTTCCCACAAAAGAGCAGAAAAATAGTTGCACAAAACAATTGTTTGGGTTTTGGACCCAGATCATGATACATTTCAAAAATGTATGAAACACAAACAGATAAGCAAAGACTTGAACAGATACAGCACAGCTAAGCTTCAGCTATGTAAAATGCAAGATGATGGGTTTGACTGAAATGGGTTTATGACAGTGAATACCAATACTGATGTGTGAAATTAAGCCATCAACATACAATTTTTGTCAATCTTTAATTTTTTCAAATGTCTTATCAAAACCTTAATTCCTAAGTTCAATGTTTGCTATTAAATATTATATGCTTGTTTGGGCAGAAAAGTACCTGACACAGTAAGATATGTGATGTGATATTTCCACTGAAACTCTGGGATAAATTACTAGCTTTAAATGAAGAATCAATTTGCAAAAATGTTACTGAATAGTAAAAAGTCTAAGTTCAATAAACAGTTTATAAATCATCCACTGTCACATCCAACTGTCTTTACAAGGATAAATGAATTTGTTCAGTTGGCAATTTTGTCAAGAACAGCGAGATATATTGTCAAAATAATAATAATAATAATAATAATATACTTTATCTACCATTCAGGCAGGAGACCAAGTGACTTAACAAGGAAATCTTTACATACTTCCATAAAACAGCCATGAGCTGAGAGATTGTTGTGATGATGGGGGTCTTGGGTGGACTAGAGTCTAGTCTAGTCACTAGACCATGGACGCTCCCTGCAATTAGCTGCAGCTTTCTGGGGTTGATCCACCAGTATGGAACCAAGGCCCAAGTCTCATCCAGCATCTGGCATCCCACAATTCTCAGCATAATTACCCCAGCAACAGTGCTCCTCCTCTGAGCCTTGCTAATCTGTGGAGGCTGTGGCCCTGCCATCAGCTCCACTCGGGCACTGAAAGGGAGGGAGGGAGGAGAAGGAGGCACAGTACCGTACCACGTACACCCTTGTTGTTATGAATCATAATGCATAAACAGAGCAGAAGAACAGAGGACTCCTTGACCTAAAACAGGATGAGAAACAAGGGAAAGGGCACAGACAGGAAGGAGGTTACTGGCCCAAACTTTCTGCAGAGGAGTCTAAGGAGGGCTAAAAATTTACCTTCTGAGAGTTGAGAGCCCTGGCTTTCAAGCCCAGGACAGTGGGGATATTAGGAAGGTAAAAGGCCTATTGAGTGCCAAGCTATCTTGCCCTGGCACTTAATCAAAGGGATTAAAGCTTGGGAAGCCAAGCCCACAGGTTATCCTCCAGGAAGCATACCAAGTAGTTATCAAAAACACGAAAGTTCAAAGCAGCTCAATTTTCCTATATTAGAAGTGTTTTGGTCAGAGCCCTCTGGCTTGTTTCTAGGTAAAAGAACTGTGTTAGAAATGTTTGTGCTTGCATGCTTGGAAAGAATGAGGAGTGGGCGGGTGCTTGTACTTCAGTGAAGACCTGAGTCCATCAGGCTCAACGCAGTGTGATCAATCACTCCCAGACCCTGCTTCCAGAAAACCTGATCCGACTGTGTTGCACATTCACACAAGTGTCTCACACAGACAGAACAGAGTGGAGTAGTGTATTTGTTACAATTAACCTCAACTGACAGCTGTCAGTAGGGGATATTATTATCTAAAAGATTAGCCTGTTTACTGTTGCGCAGCTTTAGTAGCAATTTTGGTAGCTATTGTATCTAAAACAGGAGTCAGCAAATACCAGAAAAAGCACTCTTTTATCTTCCTACTGACTACTGCTGTAGCAGCCCAGGAAGGAACAGGATCAGACAGCAAGTAAGACGACTACTCTTTAACAGCATACATGATTGTGGCCAAGCTGTTTACACACATGCGCTACGCATAGGGGATCAGTGTGATGTGTTTTGTGAGGTTTTCTTTGACATTTATAATTGGGCAGGCATAGGGTCAGTGGTTTGAAGCTTAATGTGAGGAGTCTGAAAGTGAAAGCATGTGACAAATCCCATGACTCCTCAAAAGTTGCAGTGGTCTCTGTAAAGTACTGTGGTCTTTACAGTGGCCCAGTACAGCTCAACCAGAATCAGGACTGCATGTCCCACAAAATACTAACTAACGTTGTCAGGTTTAGTGGTTAAGGGACCGATTAGGACTGGGGCTTCTCATGCTGAAAACATGTGCCTTCATAGTACTCTGAGGTGTTGTGCTAAAAATGTGCAAAACATATGAATGAGGAAACATTGCTGTTCATGAGTTAAAACAGTATGCTATTACATATGCATGCATATTAAGCCTTCATCACTTTGTATCATCACGTTTTGACAAATTGTCACTGTGGAATACCGGACAATTTTCCGTTTTATCAATAATAAAACCTTAACTGCACTAGTCTCAAGAGACTGAAGCATGGCATGAGTAAGAAGAGTCCCAAATGCAACTGAAACTTACACCACTAGGGGCGAATACCTATAAACACGAGTCCTTTATTTCACTCGGACTATCGCCAAGGCTAAAGTGCGACAGCTTAATTTCATGAAAAAGAATATTTACCCATTTTAGCCCATACAGGCCTTGTTATGATGAAATCAGCCTGGTCGCATATTTAGCATGTTCATTACTGAAGCCTCTAACCTGCCAGGATCCTGGTATGGCTTCAATAGTCAGACCCCATCTGTCTGACGTTAGGACCATTGGAAACAGATGGGCCTTTAATTGTATTTTTGTCCAAATTGCAAAATAGCTACTTGGGAAAGAAGCTAAAATAACATACAAACAACAGCAACTATGATAACAACTGCGTTTGGAATGAAATGAGTACAGTACGAGATCAAAAACATAAGGCTTACAAATTCAGCTCTGCTCTTTGAAAGGGGATCCCCCCCTAACATTACTGGCCCAGTATTGATTTACTCTGCAATTTCGTGTTTCTCTCCCCACGCCAGCTCCACAATCTCTGTCGAGCAGGAGGTCCGGCAAATAGCACTCATCAGAATTTTCCAAAACATAAAAGATTGATACCTTGCTTCTTTTCAAACAAAAGAATAATTGAGGAAAGGTCGAAATTGGTATTTGGAGAAAGACGCATTGAAAGCAAAAGGAGACACTCAGGCCCCAGAGTTAGTTTAATAAATCATAATGGGAAAATGTTGCAGAAAGGGCACTTGTGTGATGGAAAATCTGTACCTTGTAAAAAGGTCCATTCTTACCTATTAGATCCTTCAAATATGATGTCATGGTTATGGGGATTGCAATGGCACTTGTGCACAACAAAACCACTAATATCCCGTTTGAACACTGAACAGCGATGACAAAAAGGAAAAATGGGTACATAGCTAACAAGATAATGAAAACTTTTACAATAATAATTGTATAATACTTAATTAATAATAATTTTCTACCAGCGTTTGACACTAAAACAAAAGATGAGATTTCCTTTTTTCCAACCACTTCCAGCAGTGCAGTGTATCTGAATAGCCTCCCTTTCCTAAATCCTGCAATTTTCAACCGTGGACGAAAGGGAAAGAACAGATAAACAGGCTTTTTTTTTTAGATATATTTCAGTCCAAATCACATCAAGGTATAAACAGTGAGCCCAGAGCACATCTCCTATTCTTTTTCAAAGTAAGTCCTGCTGTTCCATTTCAAATACCTCGGGGTTATGGGTCATAATGCTGCTTTCCAGCTTCTGAACACGTTTATTCAGGCATCCTACTGTAAATAGGGGGAGATTCAACATCAAATATCTCAATTCCCCATGCTGGCCCTTTCGTCTGTTCTGAGTGAATGTGTGCTTTTGGCTAACAAAGTAATGGTTTCTCCTCTTCTTTAACCAGACTCTGAATACCAAGTGGCATAATAATTGAGGCAAGTGTTGAATATAGGTCTCTTTGGTGTTACAATGTGTTAAGCAAGACCCTAAATAGAACCAGGTATGAAATCAATCAAGTTGGCAAAATAACCAAAACCTAAAGATAACATAAAGCCAATATATGTCAGGAAATTAAATTAGTGTTAGCTTATGTTATGGCTCACAGCTCCTCGGCTATTAAACTGGTAATAAATGTGTTATAAAGCCATTACAAGCCCCTAAGGCCATTAAGGCTGAGCTGCAGAGCTGTTTACGAGATTGTTTATTACAGGCTAGGCTTATCATCATTTACCACGCAGAGGTGGCTAAAACGAACTCTATAAATAGCAGATTCACTGGTACTAAGCCAAGCTAAACAAGGCTGCTATAACAGGAATATATGATTTGTCACAAATGCATCCTGTGGCAAGGTGAGGCAAAGAGAAGAGAAGAGGAGTAGAAGAGAGGAGGAAGGTTGAGAAGAGAGGAGAGGAGAGGGCAGGGTGACTAGCAGGTGGCTTCATATTGTCTCTATCCACCACATATGTCCCGTCCACAGCTGAGCTGACAGGTAGGGACACAATGTGTTGACCTAAGGGCCTGTTAGAGACCTGCAAGTGGATAAATATAGCAGGAGAGCATAGGTGTCTTAAATGACATATCTAATGATGCTCCTCTTGCAGTCTATTCCCTTAGTCCACAAGAGGCTTATGAACACAACTGCTGTGTGCATGCAAAGCCACAGCTCTAACTGCTCATCCTTTGAAGTAAACACTGATAGCAGCACAATTGTGTCTTTTATTGTATCTTTCTTGTGCTTCGACCAACACCCCTCCATCCTCTTCTAGCAGTCGCAGACACAATATAAACATAAACAGCCCTATGCCTCATTTGGATTTGCAGTGAATGGGAGAGATTCATATTAAGCCTTTGCAGCTGTGTGTGTTCCATATTTGCATATGAGAAAACAGTTTCAAAGGCTTGTTTATAATGCATAAGAGCCTTTTAGGCTGTCTTTACGGCAACACTCTATTCCTCCCACTGACAATCCATGCACGGGTTTGCATCATTTTGTGAGACTTGCCAGTTTTGAATTATTCAGTCACTCATCTCTGCCACAGCACTGCATTTAACAAACACACATGCACATTCACATATAAAAAGACAGAGTGGTCTACAAGGATACTACAATAGCACCTCAGTCAGTCCCTTTGGAGAGGTGGGAATCCTATTACCTAGCTGTCAGAACCTGTCGAACGCTTTTCCCTATGCCAGGCCCCCTTTGTTATAGGGGAATACCATGTACACCACCAGCCCATTTAGAAGCGGCCTGCTCTGTGCGCTTTAATGGGCCTTGGGTCTTGAGCGTCATGAGCAGAAGAAAACACAGTTCAGTTTCCCTTCACAAGTGCATAAAACAAGGACCTCCACTGTACCAGCCCCATGCATAATTCACTCCCAGTGATGTGTGTCTTAAACCAGGGGTTTTCAACCTTTTGTAACTTAGGGCCCACTTCTGATTGTTAAAACATTTCCGAGGACCACCTTCCCAAATAAATGAGAAAAAAAAACATAATATAATTTTCATTTATATGAATTCTTGAGCACATTTGGAAAAAATGATAACAATAATTTTAATCTCACCATTTGACAGTACCACTGCCTCCGCAGCCCACTAGATGGCGCACTGAGGCCCACCATTGGGCCCTGGCCGACTGGTTGAGGATGGCTAAACGCTGCTGAAATATACATGGCCGCATATGCAAATTTGGCAGTGCTCTCACGTGCTGTACTTGCTAAATAGACAAGAAAATAGCATGCCACGCAGACAGCCCCTTCTGGACACAGACAGTATGTAGTACAGTATGTACGTATGTGTGCGTGTTGAGGGAGTGTTAGCTCTACATATTAGGTCTTGAATGTGTAGAGAAGTGCGACAATGCTTGCTGTACCCTTAAATGTCCTCCAACCCCACTGAGATATTTAAATCATGCAGGGACGTGGAAAAACACAGAAGTAGCATCTGCGTACTGCACATAGGTTTCTAAAGATTTCTGAAGGACGTTTTGAAGCTATAGGGTGGCTTTCCCACTTGTGGTCAAATTGGCGTTTACTGGAGACAAAGGATACAAATTTGTTCAAAGGAGGCCTGGGTGGAGCAAAGTTTATATATATGTGTGTGTGTGTGTGTGTGTGTGTGTGTGTGTGTGTGTGTGTGAGAAAAAAATATTCATTTGTTGACTGTATTTTGAAGCAGAAATTGACAGATGTTGAATGGAATCTTGTATAGCCGGAGATTTTTTTTCCGAGCCAGCATCTACTGGTCATTAGAGGAACTGCAGCTTAAGACTCTAGACTGCAGCTTGGATTTTCGCTGTGTGTGCACCAGCATGTGTGTGTGTGTGTATGTGTGTGTGTGTGTGTGTGTGTGTGTGTGTGTGTGTGTGTGTGATCTTTGTGAAGGGATGTTGATGAGGAGAGGGGAGACTGGGGGTGTCAGATTTTATAAATGAGGGAGGAAGTGTCTTTATCCTAGGTTTGGACACCCACACCACTTTCCTTACCAATCCCTCCCGGTGTGTGTGTGTGTGTGTGTGTGTGTGTGTGTGTGTGTGTGTGTGTGTGTGTGTGTGTGTGTGTGTGTGTGTGTGTGTGTGTGATTTGGACCAGGCACTGGCTCAGTCCGATTCCCAGCAGTGTATCTTTAACAGGGCCTTCCCGCCGGGCTGCCAGCCTGTTCCCCCCTAACGGGACAACAGCCCAGCTGACGCCCCCACAGCCCTGCCAGCATAACCCACGCCTTTGACCCACAATCTGCTCCCCTGATCCTGATGGAGGGAGGTTGGGGAGCAAAGACAATAAGGGAGACAAAAGAGAGAAAGAAATGGTGTCCTACCTTCTTACACAAAGCAGGTCAAGTGCAGGCCAATGGGTGAGTATGTGATTCTCAAAAGATATATTTTAGTGGAGCACTCCTTTAAAGGATGAACGGACAAATGATGGGTAAACATATGATAAACGGGGTTTATTGTGCATTCTGCTGTACTTTCACAGGGAGCTCAAGTTTATTCCAGCACACATTGGGCAGGACATGGGTTACATCCTGGACACAGGGCAAACACTCATATACTCTACAGACAACCACAATCACATTCACAAATTTAGAGTTTTCCGTTGGGTTTTTTTTTCAGGAAACCTGCGCAAACAAGGAGAGAACATGCAAACTCCACAAGGGGCAACAGTGAAAACCACTGAGCCACAGTATGCACAGGTATATTAAACTAAGTTGTGTGTGTGTGTCTCTGACTACAAAGTATGAGAGCTGGCCAAAAAATTGAAGGGTAGCTGTTCTAAGGTAGTAAAAAAAGTATCCAATTAGAAAAAGATATACAGAACTAATAATAAAGGAACGCAATAACTAAATGTTTTATAACATATAAAATAATGCAATATCTGACCAAACAAAGAGTGAATGGGGAGTTGCAGCTGAGTGGTCATTAAACTTGAACTTGACATTCACTGAGCTGCTAATGTGCTGTGGATATGCTTTGATTTGACATTTATATTGCGGCAGCTTTATGTTTTTTATAAACAATATTTCCTCATGTTTTTATGTGAATCCATCTTTTTTTTTTCGTTTTCTTATAAGTTTAGTTAATGACTCCTACTTCAACCTGTCTATAAATGAAGACAATTATTACAATTTTAGTTATAGACATCACTGTATTTGATTCCTTTTCTGAAATCCCACTGCTGAACTGCGCATTTTTAAGTTATCCTTATTAAGTTATTCCCAGAATGCAACTAGAACGCAGCCCCAGTCACTGATTGCGCACACAGTTGCTGCTTTGATAAATCAAACTCAAATTTCATGCCCTTTGCGAGCACAAAATGGAATGAAAGGTGCAGTGCGTATTTTTGTTTGTGCCGTCACATACGTACTGTAAATCTGGCCCTCAGTGCACATGTGCAGCTGCCAAAGCTGTGGTGTCACTGGTGTTCACTGGTGTTGAACAGTGTGTTAACAGGATGTGTAATGCGGTGTGCTGGTCCTGTGCTGCAGCCAGGGCTGGGTGGCAGCAGCACTGTAGGCTACAGTAGGGCGGTTATCATGAAGCAGTTATGTAGCTGCTCTGCTGGGCCAGTCTAATTACAGGAGAACAGCGTGCACCAGTCTGGGCCTCCAAATGGCACCATATGTTTTCCCAGACTAACCGGCTGAATAAATGCCATTTACCCATTCAGGATGCACTGTGCTCTGTGTCTGGGAATCAGTCACTCACACTCATATAAAACCATTCACACCCCCAAACAAACCCTACCACCCACCTCTCTCATATAAAACTCAGCTGTCGTGTGATTTACCCTGCTCACCCCACCATGTATCCGCACACAGCTTCCTGTTCAGTTTAACCATTTACAAATCCTATTGTAAGTTGGGTCTATGTCTCTCTAACACACATGTACTCGCATAATGATGTTGCTGATTGTGCAGTAACCAGATTAGTTAACTGAAGGGGTTTGGTTAATCAGAAACAGTGAAAAGCCAGTTGCTGGCTTCCAAAAAAGCCAGCAACAGTGTCAGGGTGTGGTCAGGTCCATCCGTCTTTTTTCCTTCGGTGACATGTGGTGAGCGACCCATGCAGGGAACATGATTGGTAACTTGACAAAGGTCACGGTGAACTGCTCATGGAGTCAGTGACCCAAGAGGAACAAGAAATAAAAGAGTACAAATATGTTCCATCTGAGTTATTCAACTTGTGACTCTTTCTTTCATCTAGGGCTGCAACTACTGATTATTTTCATTAGCAATTAATCTGACGATTAATTTCACAATTATCGATTATTCGATCGATTATTCGTGTAGTCAATAAAATGTCAAAAAATTGTGAAAAATGTTCATCCTAATTTCCCAGAGCCCAAAGTGACGTCTTCAAATTGCTTCTTTTGTCCGACCAACAGTCCAAAACCCAAAGACTCTTCATTTACTGTCATAAATGACAAAGAAAAGCAGCAAATCCTCAAGAAGCTGGAACCAGCAGCTGGAAAAATGACTGAAACAATTAATCGATTATCTAAATAATTGGCGATTAATTTTTTGTTTCGACTGACTAATCGATTAATCTACTAATCGTTGCAGCTTCAGTTACATATGCTGCAGTTTTGCATATTTACATATTCAGAAATGAAAGATAAATTATGTGTAGCTTTTTTAATTCATCTTTCCCTACCTCAAGTTGGGAACCAGTGACTTGGCTTATCATGGGGCAATAATACAATTTAATAAGGTTCTGATACAAATTAATGTGTTGGAGTGTTTCCCCATCAACACTCACTGGCAAAATTGCAATCGCAGCGTCACTGATAACAAGAACATAATTCTTTGTGGTTGCAAAAAGCTGACAACATTTGTATCATGACCTCTTTTTTTTTTTGGAAAAGCTCCCTGTATCATCACTAGATAGACCTATCACACATCATCAGTTTGTTAATGAGAACAGCCTAGGCAGCGGAACTCACAGATGTCTATCGAGGGCAGAAAACAAAAAGAGAATGTAAGTAAATATGGACTGTAATTAGTATGACAAGGTTGAAAAAACAGATAACACACCGCGGCAGCCTGAAGGCCTACTCTTTCACACATGCGCATGCACATGCTTGCACATGCACAGGACACACACAGGCACTTGACTGTACGCTCACACACACACACACTGGGAACAAATCAAATGTTTTAATCAGCTTGCTACAGCACATAATGAGGATCCACTAAGCCCCAGCTATCAGCCGCCATCGGCCACTTACTTGTGCCTTCAAAGAGCTGATTTTTCACTTCTTCTACAACCAGCTTAACACAGTAGCTATCGAGAGTGAACATAGTCCATGCATGTGCAATAAAACCTGAAAATGTAAGTGACGTTTCAGGAAGTGATATACTATATATGCAGTAAAGCAGTGAAGCAATTACGTGCAAGTGGACAAGACAATGCAGCCTATGGGAGAAATGTGTGGGAGCTGAATACACCCTATTTGTCACCACTGTGATTTACAGCATGGGAATACTATGGTTGTTTGAGGTCTTAGTTGGACAGCAAATGATATGCCACGCCACAGCCCATAAATCTGACAATACATGCAATGACCTGACATACCTTGCACTCGCTCCTACACTAACAGATACAGTATCGGATTTACCTCTCGCCTTGAGTGCACATACCTTGTGATGCAGCGCAGTGTGCACCTGGCCTAGCCACACCTGCTGCATAGCACAAGGCAATCACATGAATCAGTCAAGTCGGTTACAACCAGACTAGTTTCCACAGAACTGAAGGTATGTCAGAATTCTTACTCAACCGTCCAGGTGTGTGTGTTTATATGTGTGTGTAAGGTGTATGTGTGGAGATGCACGTGCGCAGGTGGGCCTCCCGGTGTCGTTTTTTGGCTCTGACCTCTGTGAAGTGGATCACAGCTCCAGCCCTCCAGCTGGAGAAGTGATGACCTGAGAACTGAACAAACTGAGAGACTCGTCCTCCTGTCCTTGTCTCCTTCCTGCCTGCCTGCCTGCTGCAGTGTGTCCTGATTAGGGGACATGCAGAGATGGGTCAGCCTGCCTGAGGATATCAGGCTGGATGACTCTGTGTCCTCCTTCAAATCACTTCTTAAAACTCAGTATTTTAGACTTGATTTCTTAGCTTACAGCTTTTTTTTAAACTAATTTTATTTTAGAGTATCTTCTTCCCAGCTTTGTTATTTTTATATATTTTTATATATTGCCTGTAAGATATATGTGGGTTTATGTATCCATGTCTGTTTGTATCATATCTTTGTAAACTGTATTATTATTATTATTGTTACTACTACTACAAGTTCACAAATTCAAACAAACAGTTGCGTGGATCAACTTAATGACTATACATATTTATCTCCTTCAGATTAACATTTAGAAAAAGAAAGGCTTTTTGATTTAAAGTTTAAATTTAACAAAATTAACAACTTGATGAACCATTTTTGCACTCAATACATGCCTAAACTATGAAAACAATATACCCCCGAGCAAAACATTGTCCTACAGAGTGTGGCTCAAACTGACAGAAAAAAGCTGTCCCATCTGTGCCAGAGGTTGCCATACATGTCAAACCTAAAGCAAGCTAACTCGAGCCTCTGTAGCAACATCCGGTGCAGCCTGCTGTAAAATAAATGACGTTGTTAGCTGCAGTCTCGCAGGTGAAATGTGCTGCTGCTACAATTATTCTAATGCCAGCATGCCAGAATGCCAGTGCTACCAAATGCTGCTGTCAACCCAGGGGTTTAATTAGTTTGGCACGTGTGCCACTTATAATCACCTGCCATTACCAGTTCTGGCTGCATCTGCTTACACGTCTGTCAGCACCGGGCAGGCTGTGTATGTGTGTATAGGTTTGTGGGTGTGTCGGGCAGTGGGTTGGTGAGTGTATATTTTGGCAACAGAACACAGCCTTCAACCAACATGAAATCTAGTCACAAAGGGTTCATTGGTACCAGTATAATACCTATATATTTATAGTTACGAAGAGAGACAGAAATGAATCAAACACAGGTCACCCTTTTTTAAGTGGACATTAAACATCTTTAGTCAAAGTAGCTGTCGACTACAGCCTGGACAATTGTATTAGTGGTTCAGACTTGTCAGCAGTCCATCTGTACAGATGCATTGTGAAAGCAGAGGGGAGCAGGGCTTCTTAGTGTCAAACTGCATTGTGAATAGAGCTACACCTCGGGCTGAATACATCACATTGTGATTTCATGAGAGCTGGAAGAGGAGGAAGAAGGATAAAACTTCAGGGCGGCTAGTGAATCACGATCCAAAACAGGAGAAATGGAAGTTAAAAGTGAATCGTTCACTCCCCCTGGCGTGGCAGTGGCTACCTCAGGGGCTGGGATAGGAGGAGGAGGAGGAGGAAGAACAGGAGGAGAAGAGGAGCCCCCTGGCTCCCACAGTCATGTGACGGCTGAGCTCAATATCTGAAGGATGGACCTCAGGCTGTGTATTTAGCTATCAGGTCATGAGCACAAGTGTGTGTGTGTGTGTGTGTGTGTGTGTGTGTGTACATGTGGCTCCATACATTTATGTGTTCTGAAGGTGTGGGTGCGCAGCACAACACACACACACATTCCCACTAACAAAACAGCGACTCATTTCTCCAGATACACCTATGTCTGCTCCAATACAATAGCTCTAACTATCCCTATTCTTTGCAGAAAGTTCCCATTTAGCAATTAAACAAGGCTTCAATATTGTGCCGCCTCAAAAACATCTGTCGGGGACTTGTGTGGCTACACTAATTACAAATATCTGCAGTAATCCGGCGCCGATAAGAGAGTCATTACTCCACCAGACATTTATCACTATGGGATTGATGACCCATTTCAGAGACAGCCTTTGTACAGGGAAGTGAAATCGCTGATATCCCTTTTATCCTACATCGCTGCTGAAGACATCCATTCGTCAGGAGGCAAGCTAGTTAGAATTGTAATTAACAGCTATGGACTTTGGCCCTAATAGAATTTTTGCAGGAAACTGCAGATTGACGTAGGAAGGGACGAGGGGGGAGTTTTACTGTGTTTTTCTTTTCTTACTAATTGCCACTTGGAGTGGCTGTCTGTGGAGAGGAGCTGCTATGCGTTCTGTCAAGAAAGTGCAACAGCAGCACTCCAGCTTCTCCAAATGCAGAATTTCTGTACATTTGTAAATATGTACGCATAGCCATTAAAAGATGTGCATGCACAGGCACCTTGCTTCAATGCAATAATCTGTCACAGATACAAACACACATTCATAGGTCAAACATAAAATATGCACTTCCCTGCTCAAACACATAAGTTTTCATTCTCAAACACACTTGCACACCCACCCACCCACACAGATACACATACACAGAGTGGAGCAGCAGATGATCACAGTAGGTAAGGAGTAAAGGTCTGGCCACCTGCCGGCCACGTCCCGTCTCTGTAGCGGTAATGAACAGAGACAGCTTGGGGACCGCCCTGCGAGCTTGTCCCCCCTCCAAGTCTCCCTGATTCGGGGCAGAGCTGGGGGCCCTGGGGTGACAGGGACGCCAGAGATGTTCCACACACTGACAGGCAGGTCTTACCTGGCCAACCCGCTGTACACATTGGCCCAGCGACACACACCAGAACACACACACATGCACACAGGGACAAATGTGGAGATACACAAAGACTTGCATGCGTGAGTGCTGTATATACGTGCACACTGTAACTGTTCACATGTGTTCATGTACCCACGCATATGCACAAATTGAAGAACACACCCACACACATACACACAAACGCTGACCCGGAGTAATTCCTCCAGCACACGGCTGGTGACAGGAGCAGCTGCGGCCGCTACGGCAGACAGATGAAATTTTCATAACTATCTCCTCCAACTTCCATCTTCACCTTCAGGATAATTTATGACCTGCCTGCCAGCCTTGAAGAGACAATATGCTTGATATGAAATGAAGTGTTCCAGCAGTGTGGGTTATAATTAACAGAGGAGAGAAAGATGTGTGTGTATAGAGTGGGAGGGGTGGAGGTGTGTGTGTGTGTGTGTGTGTGTGTGTGTGTGTGTGTGTGCGTGTGCGTGTGTTGGGGGGGTTGGGGGTGGTGAAAAAGGGAAAGGATGGAGCATATGTGCATGCATGTATAATGTGCATGTGTGTGTTTAAACACAAAATACATTCCTTCAGTTAATTCTGTGATATATACGTAGCAACGACCTGAACCCGGCACAGAAATGTTTAACCTCCAAACAAGTAGTTGTCACTAACCAAAACACATAACACAATGTGAAACTTCTCATACAGATTGTCTGTATGTTTACTACACAGTTGTACAATATTTCAGTGTAGAAATCCTAAATTGATACGGTTTTAACAAACAGGATTTAGATGAGATAAACACTAATGGCAGTGTTTTTGGTGAGCAGCCTCCACCGACTACATAATGCTATGCTCTTGCTGTTTGTTTCACATGCCTGCCACACATCCTCACCCAATCATGCTCTATCAGCTCTCTGGGATGTTGGGTTTGACCAGAAAGAATGTCCTGGTTTTCCTGACTACCAGTAAAACAGGCCCAAACCCATACCCTCCCTCCCTCTCCTCACCACATTGTCTTTTCCAAACACAAATCTTGTTTCCATATTAAAAAGGCAGCATTTAATGGGCAACTGTCTCTGCAACAAGTGTGTTTAAATGTCTGTGGGACTTTTAATGACATTTTTAACTCTCTATTTCTCCCTTTCTGTGCCACATTGCATTGCCAAGCTCGTACTGTGAAATGCATATTTATGAAATGACTGTTTCAATTAAAACCTGTGAGCAATTTAATGCAGTTGTGACTCAGTCAAGGATAAGTGGATTGTGAATTTTACAAAGAGTGTGATACTGATTCCTGCCAGTTGCGAGCCTTCCATTCCCACACCTAACCACAAAACTAGAGAAAGCATGTACCTCAACAGCTAATTACTGACTTGTTTGAGAACCAGGCAAGATAGAGATACGTGCATATTTACATGGGTAGAACTTGTTTGTACAGTAAGTAGAAGGTAAAAAACAGCTTCATCAGTCATCTAGTTCAAAGTACATTCCTGCAAGAATAAGACATACTCTTAAGTACTTTCCAGCCTGGAAGCTAAGGATGGGAGGACGACTGCTACAGCAACAGCAGCTGTGAGGTTCTGCTGAGGTCAGGACATGTCATGCATAACTGACTGATTGCTAAACAGGGGTGGGTGCATGAGAGAGGAATTCATAATTTAAAATCAAGCACACAAAAACACACACCTCACAAACACCCAGGCCACAGGCGATCTTGCTGCACGCATGTAACCGGTCTAGGGGACCACACAGACATGTTTTAGATAAAGACAGACAAATTAGACGACAGCGTCTTAGGCTAACCACAGTGCTTGCACTAATTACAGGCTGGCCAGCGATGAAACACACAGATGACATGTACTTATTTGTTTTCTCCTCCAGTGCCCTGAACCAAGTAAACACAGCAATGCCGATGACGGCAAAAGTAGGTGGTACAAAGAAAAAGACACATAGACAACACAGATAGAGAACACGGTTGTAGGATTAGAGTTCCACCCACCACACAGGTGTTTGCCCACCATTGCAGCAAGCAAACCCCTGAGGTAAAGAGAAACAATGGCACAGCCAGAAAAACTTTTGGCTGGCAAATCATGCCAAGGAAAACAGACTGAGCTAGCCCTGTCTGTTCTGCTTGCAAAACAGGACTGCTGTTGTGTGGGTGATGTAGAGGCAAATGTGGGGCTGAGGCTGGGAGATCTGATTAACCTGTCACCTCGGGTTGCAACTTCCATCACACAGGCCTGGTTGACAACATGCCCGGACCGACCTGCCGCCAACTAGAACCCTGGTTTATGGTGCCAGCCCAAACACCACCACCACCCTCGCTAATTAAACCAACTTAATTCCACCTTCTCTTAACTGTACCTCACAAACCCTGTTTTCCAAACACATCCACATGATAGCCATGCAGATCATGGCATGACACGTTGCTGACATTCTAAAACTTCAGAAACCCCACCCAATCACTTGTGCAATGACAGCTGAACAGATGACGGCTTTGCTAGAGGTCTATGGGAACCTGTGCCATGCAAA
Source organism: Maccullochella peelii (assembly GCA_002120245.1). Taxonomy (NCBI): domain Eukaryota; kingdom Metazoa; phylum Chordata; class Actinopteri; order Centrarchiformes; family Percichthyidae; genus Maccullochella; species Maccullochella peelii. The sequence goes on from LKNJ01000517.1 coordinate 17,388, forward strand.
CCCTTGAGTGTATAAAGAGGGTGAGTTGTCTATGGAATGATAGCAATCCCTGCAGTATGGCGCCTCCATTTCTAAGGATTTAAGGAGGTCATTGGCCACATTAGACAAGGCTGTGGTCTTTCCATCTTTATTGTGGACACGACACTGACAATCTTTCCAACTCCCATCTGGGACAGGGAACCTCCATTGTCTCCTAACTCCCAGCCCCACCCCAGTGCAGCAATCAGGGCGGGGTCTGTCAGGGACAACACAAAAGAAATGTCACCACTCCTGGAATGAAGTGCCAGCCAATGGAGGTCTCTCTCCTCCTTTTTCTCTGTCTCTATGCGTCTCCACAGGGATGCAACTGGTAGCTAAAATCACTGGTGGGGTCATCCCCGGCTGGGCACAGCCTCGGCCCTCTGGCCCCCGCTGGCCCCCAGTGACCCTTGGTTTTGATGACAGACTGGGCCTTTTGTGTAGCAGTGCCTTGTCCAGGTGAGGACAAGAGAGGATGACAATGGCAGGAAACATAAAGCCGATGGAGGCTGGGAGACGGCCCTACAGGGTCATGGGTCAAGATGGACAGCTGAGTGATGAGTGCAGCTGTGGACACGTGGACCTCCTTCTCTGTCCTTGCCATGTCAGCTGATGTTGCCTTTGTCTTGGGATAAAGACCTCACTATCTCTCAACAAGTTGGAGAAAAGTAATAAACACAGGCAACAGATGTACTACGTCACAGATTCAGAGTGTACAGCTATTATAATGACACCCTAACCTGTACGCTGCGGGTCAACTCCTTGTCTCCTTGTCCAGGGTGACTGGAATAGAATTAGATAGAATAAAAGGATATTTTCCTCTAATTAAAAAAAAATGTAATGGTTGCCATTTTAAATTGAAATTGTCAGTTCTTAAAATAATTAAAGATAAAAACAAATGTTAAAACAACTACTAATTACATGGAAATAACAGGAACTAGATACTGTATGATGGACACATAATTTTAACTGTAGTAAACACTTGCATTATTAAAAATGAAATCTGAAAATATGCAATGCCTTACAAGAGAAAGGGCCCTTTAATATCACGCACAATGTCTCAGTGGCCTACAGATGAATATGTTCTATTTCCATTCCTAGCTGCCACTGCCGCAGGATTTGCATGTTCTCCCTTGTCACTTAATATAAACCCTAAAATGCTGCAAAATTGCAGAAGTTTAACTCTTTTCAGTGACAAACATGTTTGCGTTTGTCATCCTTCTCTCCCCCTCTAATGTGAGGAAGAGCAGGTCTGTGACACAAATTAAAAAAGGACTATTTTAAACCTTGTAAGTAACCACCTAAATACCTCCGAACTACGGCGATTCCCACATCCTGAGCTGTCCAACTGTTTCCGATGCCAAAGGTCAATGGCTGCCTACTCTCCTACCGGCCCACACTGAGAGATGGGAGGACAGGGTTTGCCAAGTCATTCACAAACCCTGCTTTGGGTCATAAACACCTCTGCCTGTCTCCCCTCTTCTTTTCTCCTCCACAGAAGTGAGTTGGGTTTGCACTCTGTTAATCTTTCACTACAGGGCTGCTTGCTTTTACACTGGCCCGCTGGAGAACAGAGGAGGGGATTGAAAGAGGGGTAGTGAAGGACGAGAGTGGATAAAAGAGCAGGAAGAAATAGCCATAGAGAGGGCCAGATGGGCACCTTCACAGTCCATTTATCAAACCCAATGTGGCCCTCCCCTCCCCTCCCCGCTGCTCTCATGTCCTAAACCCCCATGTAATTCTGTAATGATTTTCATTATCATATAATGACCTTACAAAGCCTACAGCAGTTTGCATGGTCAGTACAAAACTCACAGCTGTTCCCTTCAGTGTTTGCTCGCCAGCTGTGACAAAGCTTTTTTTTTTTTTTCTGTTGGTCAGAGTAGTGACCTCTAGGTTCTGGAAGGTCAGCATAAGGTCACCTCATCTAGGAGGTTCAAAGGTAGCCAAACTGTAGTCATACAGATTAAAGATAGTATCACACCTAGTAACTACTGTACGTAAGTTAAAATATAGCACTTTTGAAAACAGAACTACGGAACGCCGATTTTGCATGTACATACTTCCAGTGTTTGTCAAACGATGAATCCTGTATTTACATAGATGTGAAACAAGATCCATGCATTTTCAAAACTTAATAATTCCAGGAACAAGTGTTTTGAATCTCTATAGTTCTGGTGCCACTGAGACGTGCCATTTCCTATCCTAATAGGCCTGTTCCCTGGTGGTTGTGCCTTGCTCCTCAATTTGCACTTCCTGTGTGGCAAACACCACTGCTCTGCTACGGTACAGTCACCCACCTACATAATAATCCATCTATTTCCAGGGCACTCACGGGGCATTTACCAAAGGGACAAGGAGGGCAGCATCTATCAAAGAATTCACCATGTGCATCTGGAAAACCCAGTTACCAGAAAAGCTCATAAGAATAAAAAAGCTCTCATAACTTTGTTGGCTCAGAGTGAATGAATGGACTGCTTCTCTTAGCGGGGTGAGCAGAGGCATCACTCACTCTGAGTGCCTATAAGTCACTTGTGAAGAACCACTGGTCACCAGGTCCAATTTCTCTTTCTTTCTTTCTTTCTCGGTAGTGCTAAAAATGCCCCAGAGGCAGAAAATGGCAGCTAGCAGGCCCACGTTCCAGTGAGTGCTGCTTTAACTGGTGTTTAAGAAACAAAAGTCAGCGAGAAACTTAATCAATCAGTGCTGGTTGTTTATGTTTATGTGCCTCTAGCAAGAGTCATCAATCATGCTTTTTTTCCCCATCCTTTTGCAAGCATTATGTGCTGAATGGAAACCATGGAAACAAAAGGCAGTATTATGATAAAAGCCTGCCTGTTGCATATTGTGTGGAAACCTAATTAGGACGCCCAATATAAAACAAAGGCAGCAAATGAATCAGCAAATTAATTTCGAAAGTCCTATTTTGGTGAGAGCTGTTATGAAAATAAATGAAGGTCTGAATACATCTGACTGAAGTGAGCTAAATTCCCTCACTGTGTGTCTGATTCTGTAATATACTGTATCTTTAATTCAAAACAATGACTTTATCTCATCTCATCTCTCAAGTATGCATAAAGAAATACAAACTTTTTCTTCCTTCACAAACAACTAGCGAGGCAATCCTTAACCCTAGTCAGCCACAAATCTCTAATCATTATCAGTACGTCCCACTTAACATTGCACATAGCCATGTGTTTAGTTTTGTGTAAGTGAGATCTGTTGACAGCCACTTGACAGGATGACCCCTGGCTTTTTTGTAAGTGGGGGCAGTGGGGGTTAGGGGTAGACATTTAATGCTTGCAAAGGGGAGAGGAGGTATCAGGAGCAGCTGGAGTTCAAACATATTGTGTGGGATGCTTGCCCTCCTCCAAAACTAATCTAATCAGTCTTTCACTGCTGATAGAGTAAACGTCTGTCTGCCCCGCCGACAAGGACTGAGCATTTCCTGTCCTGGTCTGTGATACTGGTTGTCAGGATCTTAGGGTGGGCTGAGCTAAGTCTAGGGTTGGACATGGCTAGAAGGTGGTAACATCGCATTGTGGGTGGTGGGGGAACCGGGATGGCAGGGGACAGCGCTGATGTTAGGTTGGGGGGTGGGTGTGGCGAGATGGTTTCTAGCTTTCAGCACCTGCAGCTGGAATGCACTATCAGAGCAGGCCCTACATCACAGTTGTGAGGCAGTGGGCGCTGACACAGCAAAGCAAAGGTGTGTGGAAACAGCCTGTTTACAAGGCTCATCTGGATGGGGCATAGTTAAGGGTCAACTGGGGGGGCAACTCAAAACAGAGGGGCGCCATGGAAAGATGAGGGCAACAACACTGCAGGAAGTTAACATATATGTTTCAAAAGAAAAGATGTTGCTTTCAGGAACTTCTAGTCTGTGGATTTTGCCACTAACACTTTCTCTCTATCATGTCTGGTCCAAAGTGTGTGTTGTGTGTGTGTGTGTGTGTGTTTGTGTGACACTGAGGTCAAATCTGTTGATAGAGACAATAAGCAGTGAAACATATGTGAATGCAGATGTAGTGTATACATGCATGCCAGTGCTTGTGTGTGTCCTTGCTGGTGCTGAGGGGGAGAGTGACTTAGAGAATGAACAGCTAAAATAACAGTGCTGTGTGTGTGTGTGAGGCCATTCTTTATCTGAGTGAATGGCCAGCATTCTAATCTGTGCGCTCTCTTCCCTTATCTGAAAGGAAGGAAGTGACTGGGCTTATCCAAGACACACGTGTCGTTGTGATAGCTGCCAGGCCCAAGGACCACAAACAAACACCAAATACACCACTGCATATCTGTGGAATTCACATCAGCTCTTTAGAAGGAATCATTGTCAATGCACACTGAATGAAACTAGGACTAAGGTGATGATTCATGCTTATTTTCCTTGATGATCACACTTGTGATCACAGTTATTAACCCTAGAAGTCCCCAGTTTTAGTTTCAGTGAGGCTTGCAGTGAAAGCTTGAACCAATTGGTGTTACTCGCTATCATTTAACATATTATTAGCTCTGGTCCTTTCAAGTGAAATGAGATATAACGCTACACAACATGTGTGCGTCCAAGTTTTGGTTGTGTCCCGTTTTCCTTAATGGGGGTTCACTAAATATTTGCCTCCGTTGTTTATTGGTTATGATGCTCATAGAGCCACACAATTTTCTGAGCAGCCCACAGTAAAATGTATGAATATGTCTTTGTGTAAAAAAACAGGGCTATTTTAAATATTAAGCAGCTCATTTCCAAAAGGAGTTTGAAGTGAAACTTTTTTTGTGTGTGTGACGACGTTCCCATTCTCAATATGAGACAGTGCTCATGCTCCATAGAGTGTCTTACTTTACCTATCTCACACAGCCGTCAGAGATTTATTTTTCAAGGACCAATGGAAGGAACAAAGTTGGTGGTACATTGTGTTACCTGTCTCTCCATGTCTGTCTTTGCTGGTGTCTGTCTGTCAAGGCAGACAGCAGGGTCTCTGCCATCTCCCTCCTTCCCTCCCCTGCTTGGCCCTCCTCCTCCACCATAGCTAGGTAGAGCATAGTCTGAAAAGGAGAAGGAGAAGCAGAAGTAGAAAATAGGAGCATCAAGTAGAACTAAATGAAAACCACAGCATGACCTAGACCAGTGGAAAAACACACATTCCAAAAAACTCAACCCTATCTTTTAGGGCAACCCTATTTACTGTAACTTCCATTTGCAATACAGGAGAAAAGTTTCTTCTTAAAACAATGGTAAAAATGATACCATTGTGATAATGATACCAATATGACGATATTGGTTGGTTTAGCACCCACTACATCCTTGAGTAAAACATATCAAAACAATTTGGCCCTATTAAATCTTCCCCTAAATATTAAACTGCATGGAATCAAGTGGAAAGACCACCTGAAGCAATTCCCTCCATCCTTGAGCTTCTATCCTCAGTTTAGAAATTACATAGCTCTGAGCCAAGACTCCATTAAAACATCCCTGGGACGGCGACATACAGTAAGTCTAGTATAAAGTCAGTTTCACATCAGAGGATGGGCAAATTACACCCAATATTAGAGTGTGAGTCAATTAATCACGTCCTGCACAGCACAGTGTAATGTGTGAGTATCCCCCTGTTGAACATGAATTACAGGCTGGCTTAAAATATGACGTGGCACATCAGTGCTAATCTGAGACATCCTGGCAAACCTTCGCCTCCAAGTCCTCTGCAGCCTCTAAGCTGGTTGAGAGGGAGTCAAATGAAAAAGGATCTGGCAGCCCAAATTAAATGCAGTGCTGTCAGCCACACTCAAATCCCTCTTTCTCCCTCTTCTTCTCTACCCTTCACAGACTCTCTCCCCCTCTGAATATCCTTAAATGTCCCCCCCCCCCTTCTCCCAGCCTCTGAGAAGTGATGGATCTGTAACTCTGACTGACTCTGATGCCTTGTTAAGAACAGTCTCTTCCTGTCACATCCACCAGTAAAGCGCGTTCATTTCTTCCCATTAACAGTCACTCGCCTCCCCAGTAATCCAACCCTCTTTTCAAAAAACCCACAATGTAAGGGAACATTCATTTCTTCTCCTCTGCTTCTTTTTTAATCCCTTTCTGACAATCCACCTGTCTGTCTTACTTCATGTGAAGATAGGTTTGATTGTCTGTGTGTGTATTTCCAAAGGAGAGGAGTGTGATTTGCAGACAGAGTAATATGCTTACTTCCTCAATACCACATAGGACAGGTGTCAAAACATGTGCCGGTGTGTGACTGATTACACCTGACTCGGAGGAGACACCAAAGATTACGGTGACCAGGAGGAAGCAGGGCTGGCTGTGCTCCCTATGGAAAGTGTACCTTTCGGTTTGGATCAAACCCTGTCCTCCTGGGATGAATGTCAGGCTAAGAAAGTGCCAGAAAGTGCATTCAGACTTTATCACCATCTCAGCTAGACATTATATTGCCATGCTGGCCGTGTAGCACAGTTTCAGTGTTTCAAGCACAGTAAGTGATTCGTAGTTGATCTGAAACCTGCTCTGACATGTTTCTGAGCTTGCTTAAGCTCTTCCCAAAGCTGGCCAGGGAACAAAATGAATAGCAATCCAGGAAATACAGTGCAGTCCAATGAGCTTAATTAAAAAACAAATACAACCAGTAAAAGCCACATAATTCACTAACTGTTAAACTGTGACCACATGTTTGTACATCATCACGTTGTTGTGTATTACAGCCAATAAATTGATGGTCAAAATGCATCAACAAGGTATTTGTCCCAACTCAATGGTGATGACAGAAGACACCAAAACAGACCTGCAACGCATGCAAACACATTGAAGTCTGCTCACCTCTTCCATTTAACACGTTAAACACACCGGTGACAAATTCTGCTTTGGGAAAGTGTGTGTACATTTGTGGGTGTGTATGCGAAAGCTGTTTGTCCTCAGCTAATTTTTGTGAGTATAGGTGTGCCTCTAACAATGTTAATGTGTATTACCAAGCCTCCTACCCATGGAAATGCGTGCATGTGTGTTTGCGTGCCAGAGTATGTGTGCGAATGATCTGGTGTTTAGAAGGCCTGGTGCTGAGAGAGGCCTTCAGGTTTAGCCACAGGCTGATCCCCAGTCCATTTAGACATCCCACTGGTTGTTTACTAGTCAAGCCCGGCCTCAGTCAGCCACGGCGATACCACAGCCCTTTATCTCTGGGCCTGTGTTAGCACTAATCAGCCCCCTCTTTCCTTCTATTTACCCCTTGATGACAGTAGCTATCCTCAGCCTCCACCTCTCTCAGCCTGATGCTGACCACAGATGTCCCCCTGACCCAGGCCACATCCAGAGGTGAACAAGAGGACAATGAGGTCCTGGGTACCTCCATCCCAGGTCCCCAGACCCCAAACTCAACCCTGTCTATTTTACTACAGATAGGCATAAACATTTCCGGCCCTGTGCAGAAGCATGGTAGGTAAACAAACACGCAGCGAGGCTGAGGTGATATTTTTGGTTGGTGGAGAGCTGGAGTGATGATAGTGTTTCAAGCAAAAGCTGGCTGGAGGGCAGCCTGGGGCAGCTCACTAACACCTCGAGCCAGGACTGTATCTTAACACCAACAAGCATCTGTCTATTCCATCATATAACAACATGTCACTCATTCAACACAGAATAATAAGATGGGAAGATTGTTTGTTGCTGTGCACAGTGCAATAAGGTGTACATCCCTTAAAACTTCACAGATTAGCTGTCACGGGTCACATAACAGCTAAGAAGAAAGTTCTCAAAGGGAGGAAGGTTTAAAAAAGATGCATGCCGATTACACTCTACAAAACAGAGCTACTAAGCTGACCACCAGAGTGTCTGAGAAACTTTTAACACCCCATGAAATGCCTTAGCTGATTTTAGACCAAGACATTCAAGGAACCCAGAGCACTCCTAAGCTCACTGGCACTCTCTTATATAGGAACATTTTATGTCTGTAGGCCACAAAAAATAAAAATCCCCAAATTTACCTCCCTTTTTAACTATTTTAATGGATGCGGGTGATTTCTAGACCAGAATAGACCATCCAAATGATGGGTGGTTACCTAAAAAGGTAGGTGGTAAACAAACTCACCAGTAACACCAAACATTCCTCGGGTTTTGGCTGAAGGCTGGTGTTAATTTGCCACCATGGTGCCACCCCTCCTAAGTGCCACCTCTGTCTGTCAGACTGGCAGCCTCCACGCCCAACAGGCCCAACAACAGGCCAGTAGACTCTCCTGTCACTCTGTGTGCCAACATGCCTGTGCGCCCATATGGAGGAAGGCATGGAATGGCCATAACCCCTAACCAGTAATCCATCCTCCTGTTTGCGACTATTGAGCCACCACTGGGGGCTTTAACTCATGATGGCATGCAAGCACTTAAAACCTCCAGGAAATCAGTCCTATATTAAAAATTACATAAGCTGCCAATCTAATCAAGACTGACTTACTCAGTCTTGATTTAAGAGTGATCTGTGTTTTGGGAAAAATCAATCTTTCAACTGCAGAAGAGACTGATAACCTTCTGGCCATGGACCAACGGTGAGACTTATTTTGAGGACCTACATAATATCTGGAACTTACCCAAATAGACTTCACTCTGCAGTATAGGTATTGTTTGTTTAGGTTAAAATCCTAAATTTGTATAATCCTATCATGGCAAATGTATATTCTATGTAGCAATTCGAGATTCAATACTTCATGTGATGAAAATGTTTCTGTTTTATTAATGTTGGTAATTACCAGATTGTGGCTAAACTCTTCAAGATCAGTGTGGCTTCAACCTGGCTGCCAGGAAGACAACTTAAAGCTCTGCTGGTTTCAATTACAGCCATCCACTAAAAGACATATTTACACCTCAGAGTAACACCAGACCAGGTGATTTGGGACAATACTCTAATATTCAGGACAGAGAACCACATTTTCCGACCATAGCAATAACATGAGATTTGTAAAATGAATGATGTATACATTTTTTAAAACCCTGTTCAGTACTGCCTTTTACTGTCATTCCTCCCTAACTTGACTTCCTCCTGCTCACCGACATGGTGAATCTTCAGACACTCGACTGATTTTTGCCACAATTTAAGCTCAGCTGCTCTGACATCCGATTTCATAGGCCTTGGGAGTTGGAGTTTGGCAGACTCTTAGCTGCCTACATCTCCCTCTCCCCTCTAATACAAGAAACCAATATCACTTTGACCGCTGGTGGAAAAAGGCATCAGGCACCTTGCTCGGGGTAATGGATAGCTTCTGCTCACTGATATAAACAACTGGGGAGCTGTGATCCTGCCAGGGCCAGTTCCAGTCTGGACAAGGGATCTGTGTGAGTTTGCTGCATGCCACCGCCGAGTTACTTTGCTCTTGTGGGGGACTCTCCGCCAGTGGAAAAATTATATTAGCCCAAGAAAATAACACATTCACTTTTCTGTGACATCACACTAGAAGTCATAAAAAGTGTGTGTGTGCATATATGTGTGTGTGTGTGTGTGTGTGTGTGTGTGTGTGTGTGTTCTTTTTCCTGCTGTCTGCCTGTCACATGATTACAGGTGGTTCAAAATTGAGGCATATCTGAAATTAAATTTGTTCAGTTTCCATTACGTAATATTGGTTGATAACGCATGTGTGTTTCTCTGTGTGTGTGTGTGTGTGTGTGTGTGTGTGTGTGTGTGTGTGTGTGTGTGTGTAGGGTGTCATATTTTATATTATCAAAGAGGAAACAGTAAAGAAAATGAGGGAAGCAAGTTCTATAAAAATGTTCTCTCAAGAAAATATTTTCTTTATATGTGCATGTGTGTGTCTTTTGAATTATCTGTGCAACAAAGCAGTTCTTACAACTGAAAGTGAAATAAAGACATTTTACAGTTTCTTATGCACAGTCCGTGTTTTAAAAGATACGCCTGTATACATAAGGAGTCGGTCTAGACCTGCTCTTTATGACAAAGTGGCCTGAGATAACGTTGTTATGATATGGCGCTATATAAATAAAACTGAATTGAATTGAATTACAGTCTAATCCGATCTAATACAACTTTTCTGCCATAAAGTCTACTTTTATGATGTTTATAATGTTCAGTTTTTGTTAATACTGTCATAGAGGTGTTGATGTTTTAGCATCGAGGTCATAGTTAGTGATGGTGTACTGGACTGCATTATATTTAGAGGTGCTTTGAGACACCTCTCAAGATAATGTAGTCCAGTACAACATCACCTTTTTTCACCTTTTCACAACTATTTCATCAAAAACTGAATATTGTGAGCTTCATAAAGATAGATGTTATGGCACGGCTGTTGTATTGGATTGCATTAGACTGTACATGTGTACTTAATAAAGAGGCCACTGAGTGTATATTTATAAGTACTACTCATTAGTGATGAGAGCTCAAACTCAACCCGAAAATCTAGATTTTAGAATTTCTGGAAGCATCTCTAAAAATATTATATTCAAAGCCTGTCTAGATTTTTCTACGATAAAACAAGATAATTCAAATTTGTTAGAAGAACATATCAAAATCTCTCATTTCAACTCTGTGCGTGTGTGCATTTGTGTTAAAGTGTTCTTGCGGTCTCCGTGGTGATAGGAAACAAGGCCTTTCTGCTAAATTGACCCTTGCAGGGTCGCGGGCACCATCAATTATGTCAGCCAGTAAAATGGGCTTTGCTACACACAGCAGATTATATGGAGTGTAAAACATTAGAAAAATGTGTCTGAGACATCAGAGTAACATGTTTGAAGTGACAATGAGTTGGGGGGGAGACAGAGACACTCCCCAAAAGGGAAGACCCCTGACAAGTGATTTTGTTTGAAGGCATTGTAACACACTCAAGTGGGCAGGGATGCTTTCTATGGCCCCAACGGCAGTCCATCTTCTGGGCAGAATACAAGCGGGATGGAGGGACATATGCTTTCCACAAGGTCAAATGAAGCAGAACTCACAGGCCTTTGTGGTGCTCCCTTTTGGTTATTGAGAAGAAAAGGCAAATCTGTTGTTGGGTCGTAATCCAGTGGCCCCCACAAATATCACATAAAAATTCACCGGCCTGTTTCTGGTGAGGCTTTTGTCGCTGTCTCATGATAAGGAGTGTGGATCCAGTTGGCCTTAATGGCTAAACCACATAGTTCTTAGTCTGAATGAGCTCTCCAGCAGGCTGGGTCAGGGGACACACAAACCCACACACACACTTGTGCAAACTCCTCCCTGGCCTGGCAAGAATGCATCAGCCATCCATCACAAGAAAGCTTTGAGAGGTGCTTTGACTAATTCAGGACAATGAAGACAGAGCTGGACAGAGATGTCTGCGATGAGCGTGACACTCAAGCACCTTCTGCTCTGTTAAAACCCCTTTACTCTCTTTCAGTATATGAAAGCTGAGTCTAGATTCTAGCTAGATAGCAGATTGTGATCAGCACCTCACTCTACTGCCAGTAAAAAGCTTTTTGCTGACTGGGGCCAAAGCCAGCCTTTCTAAGGCCCGGAGTTACAGTGTAACACACACTGCACTGTATTTCAGGTCTTCAAAAATGCTAAACCAATAAAAAGGGTTTCCATCCATCTAGACACGCTTGCAGAGAGGAATTTTGTTTTAGAGGGGGGAGTATGCCTGCAGGGGCTGAAATGTGCTGCTAACAAAGTTTTGATTGACTACAAGAAGCCTGAAGTGCAGTGATTCCTCAATTTTTGCACTGGCTGAAAACCATGGAGCTGCTATAGTGAAACAAAACAGGCCCTCTTATATGTCTAGTCTGACATTAAATGTGAATTTCCTATAGAGGTACAGTGAAAATAATGAGTATGTCTAAAGTAGAACAGATTAGGATCTCATAAATTGCAGGTCCCCTACCATAAAAACACAGTTTACTTTATTAAAGGCTAGTATATGTTCTGTTGCATCATTCTACCTCAAGTCCTAGTATTGATAATTTAAAGCACCATACATGATGTGACAAAATAACAGGAGTGTGTTTAATCTGCTGCTTCCCTATAGCTCAGTTGTGATTAGACTGGCAGCCTTGTTGCCTTAAATAATTCTGACAATGGAACACACCATGAAGCAGTTACATATAACTGGATTATGGACTCACATACTCTAAAAGATGCTGTATACTTCATTCTGGCAAAGAAGTCACAGACGCTCTTGCAGTTACTGTATAATACTGTTCAACACAAACCATATATGCTCTAAAAAGAATTCCACTGTGGAGTATATTGACATAATCGAATTAACTTAAGGGAATTGAAAGTGAATACAGTACATAGTACAGTAGAATCATGTACCTAATTATTGCAATGAATCAAAAATCTATATGACATTGTACCTTGACAACAAAAAGCTCAAGTTCAAACTTCTTTTCATGACATTCATGTTTGCTGATTGTTTGCATTCTGGGTTTAATCTTCCTACAAAATAGCCCCTAATCGTAAAGCTGTTCAGCTGCCAACTCTCGCCGTAAGTGTTGTGTGTTGAAACTTTTGATCAGCATTTGAACAAAGCCCCTGAGGACTTTTCAATCAATCTGTACTTCAAATGCATTACCGTACTAAAAAAAGATTGATTACCTAATTTAATATGACAGTACTGAAAGGAACAAAAACCACTGGCTGCGGGGAAGAAAGCCAAATATATTTAAAAAATCGAATGTGTATATTCTCTGGTAGATTATCAGTAATGTTGAGTATACATACACTGTATAGTAAATGGGGAAAACCATGCGCAAACACTGATGTGGTCCATTAAATGTAAGGAATTAATTTCAAAACTGCCGAACGTTTCAACATGCGATGCTGATATGGTGTTACTACTGGCTTTCTGCTGGCTATCTCTACTGGTTATCATCAATAGAAAAAGGAGTATGTTAGAGTTATTCAAGTGTTATTCAAGTGTTTCTAAACACACCTGATTTTCCACACATTCACACAGTATACTTTGTCCCCCACTATTGTGTTACGTGTTTATGTATATGTGTGATTGCTCCCCACTAAGGGAGGCTGATGAGAGCGGCTAAAGGGTGTTTATGAGACTGTTAGCCAGGAGAGGATGCCGCCCCGAAGCTCTCGCCCAAATAAAAGAGCCATTTATTACATCCAACATGACCCTCTCATTACACACAAATAGGAATTAATGAGCGCTATATCGGGCGCTCCCAGCGGAGCGAGGCGGGGCCCGCTAAAGGACTAGCGTTAATTACATTGTCCTACATCTCACCCATTTAACACCACCCATCAGATCGCTCTATCTGCATGGGAAGGATAGGAGGGTGGCTGCTCTCAGCTCCACCGGTGTGGCACAGCCCGAAAATTAGCTAGATATTTGTGAAAACTAAAGTTAAAGCTGCACCTGTCTTCCTGTCTGCTCCCGCATACATGAACAAACAGTTTCTATTTGCTACTGTATGTGTGTACTTTCTGATTAAATTGCTCTAAATCAATATCAAAAATGGTATATCATGGTGGGGTTTCTTCTTTTTTGTGACTGGCTGGGTCTTATTTTCACCACTCTCATCAGTTGTGTCCATCATTCTCGTTGGTTAGGAAAATATTTTTTCTCACCAACTTTACTGATCAGATGTAGGAGGGATGGAGCAACACAAGTACACAAGTGCAGTACACAAGGCAGCCATGTATGTGAGCGATCAGGCAGGTTTTAAAACAAGTCCAGTGAAAACAAAGACTAAAAATAAAGTTACTTTAATAACAGTCAGTTGTAAAAGTCAATTAGATCTTGTACATGAACCTCTTGGTTCAACTTTGAGTTACAGTAATTACCGTGGTTATGCATGCAGTGAGGAATGCAATGGACAATGGTTTTAAAAGTAATTAAAAAACCTTGCGTAAAATACTTGGGGATTTGTCGTAACGCCAGTGTTTCTTGTCCAAACTCCATTGTAAAGGTGTGGCTACCAGTGCTGGGATCTCAGCAGTGAAATGCGTGAGTTAAAACATAACTGATAGGATTGATGGTCAAAACTACAAAAACAGATCCCGGGTTGTAAAAATGGGGATTTTCCTTTCAGGCTTCACATGGGAGAGAATCTGCTTTACCAGAAAACACACGTCTTAGGCTTGATCTCAGTTGGGTTATCCTCTTCATACTGTACATGTCATGTTTTGAAAGGAGCACAGACAAAAAAAAAAAAAAAAAAAACAAGGCATGAAACTTCCCAGAATGCTCCCAGGACTTGTACTTCCTCCTGACTGTGCTCACATTCCCCTTGTTTACAGGATCAGCTTTTCATTTCTTTCTGGTTTGCTTTCTCTCGCACGCTCTGATTCCAACTTAAATCTTTACCGTTATCTCTCTATTCCCCTCACATCTCCTCCCTCCCTTATTTTTTTCACTGTTCCACCTCCCTAAACCTCCTCCACCAACCCCCCCAAAAAATCATACAATTATCATCAAAAATCTTTTCCCATATTTCCTCCTTTTCTTTGCGTTTCTTCAAGCGAATCAGACAATTTTACACTGTCTTCCAGGATCACCCCCATTCCCTCCACTCACTGTTTTCAAAGAAGGCTTTATGTACTTAAAAACCCCAACACGATAGCTGCTCCAGTGATTTTGAAGAATTAGCAAGGTTCCGAGGTATTAAGAGGTTAGTACTTCGTGTGTTAGTTGCAACATTCAAACAAAAAGCTGATTATGGATTTAAATTTTCACCCCATTGGCGACCTTGTGCCTCAGAGATAAAAAAGTGTCATTTGTTGATAGAGTGATATCTGACTTTGAGGCTTTAAACCCTTTTTTGTTTATTTTGTGTACAGTATATATCATTTTTTTACTCTGAGGTTTTTGACCTCACCTGTGTGTGTAATACTGCCAGAAAATTTGTGGCCTTTATTCTCTCTGTTAGAACCTTGAGAAGGTATGTTCTATCTTTGTCCCTAATTAAGTTTTGGGGTGGGATTTTTTATTGCTCACTTTGAGGACTATAGTTGAGGTGGGCTGTTTTCATGTTCATTAACCAGTTTTAATTTATTGTCCCCTACTATGTGTGGGCGACATGAAGCCATCTGAGACTGTGACTGCGATTAGGGGCTATACAAATAAATGTGAAATTAATTTGAGTTGACATGCAGATAAACAATAATAAGGATATCAACCACAAGACCTGATGAGGATCCAGATGATTCAGATTCAAGTGATTTAATAAAGGTGTATACACAGAGTTTCAGAGTATGAGGGCTCTATTTTTGTGCCCTCTGGCTTATAGCGCTCAGCACCACGTCTCAATATGTGTATTGCTATTTCTGAACATCAGAAATATTGAACAAGTGAAAGACAAGCTCTGGCCATGTATTTAATATGCAATAAGATTAATATTGTACTAAAACTACAGAAATTGAACAAGATTTCAAGTTATTTTCTTCGTTTTTAGTGACAAATCAATGTGTTTTCTTGTGTCTGTGGTAATTTATTTTACTCCATCATTTTGACACGACTGCCTGTGAGAGTAAACAATTACACCTGGATCAAAGTGCTGGAATAATTATATATCAGGTGCTGGTTAGCGGTGATGTCTCTAGTCAACTATAAGAGGGGCGGGCCTTGCTATGAGATGCTCTGAAATCTCTCTTTCATCTTTTTATACTTTCTCCCCCATCTAGGCACTTTTCAACATGCACACACACACACACACACACACACACACAAACCACACACACTCCTTCCTTGCATCTCTCTCGCTCTGTTGGTATGACACAGGAAAAAGCTGGGCCCTGCAGCCAACCCCACCGTCCGCACTGAATGCGATTAAGCTGAGCAGTGATTAATCTGGGCTGCCCCATAATTCCTCCTTACCACTTTAATGGATGTTATCTCCCCTCCTCTGAAGGCTTATCTTGCTGATCGAGGCCAAGGATGAAGAGAGGGAGAGGAGGAGGAGGAGGGGGTGGCTATGGGTAGCGTGGGGAGAAATCAAACCAAATCCAGACAGAGGTAAGTAAATGACTAAGTAAGTAAATAAGTGAGTAAATAAATAAATGCAGGGATTGAGGAAGCTGCTAAGCGGATAAAGAAGATCAGTCTCTGTAAAGTGCTCATTTGTTTTCTAAGAAGGCGAGACAAGCCGCCTTCAAAGCCTGCTGATACAGTAAAAACACTGTCAACATCACAATTCACAGACAAACAAAATAAATTATCCAAACCGCTGTCAATAAAATTCCCCACCCCCTCATTCTAAAGATGAGGTGTACTTCATACTGAAGCTGACAGCCACATATACAAAGACAAAACTAAAATCAGGGGTTTTTCGATGAGCTCATTTTCTTTCACACATGGCAGTGACGTAAAACAACGGCATTGTTTCATTTGCGGTTTCCGCACTGTGACATAAAGTCAACAATGAAATTCTATATTCAGTCACCCACAGCCACGCAACAAATTTTCTCAGGTCTGTGTCTATTGTCGGAATGAAAACATAGCAACACCTCAGTTTTCAGGACACTCAGCTTCATCCTGTCTTTGAGAAATGATTACACACATACATCGGAATCGTTTTAATCATTTGAAATGAGAAAGTGCTCCACGAGGAATTGTCCTAAAGAAGAAAAGATGAGCTGGTTTTGTTCGCTGACAGACAGCATAGTGAAACACCATGAACTCTGACAACAAGAGCAATATGATGGGCAGCTGTGTGCGTATGTCTCTGTGTGCATGTTTGAATAGGCCACTTCTATTCTACTATGTACCATTGAAACAATAACTGAATATTGAATATTGTAAATCTGTGAAAGGAGACTGAAAAATATAACTATAAGAGCCTACCACTAAACATGCAAGTAAGGGTGAGTCTGTGAGCCACTGTTTTCGTCCTGCCATGTCTGTGTCCATGTATATAAATGCATATGTGAGACGCCAGCTGAGAAGTGACAGGGTTAAATCTGTTCGTAGCTCTTTTTTTCTTTCCCACCGCTTCGGCTTACAGCGATGTTGCAGTGAGATTCTGTCATAGACAAACCTCTGTGGGATTCCATTCACTGCTAGTGTACATCTTTAGGTACAAAGCTACAGGCTGCATTGGCTCCAGGTAACATAAACGCTCCCTTCAAGCCACCGCATATCTGCCCATGAAAATTCTCTAAAGGGGTTTAAGCATTTACGCAGAACACTATCAGGCACTGCCGAAAATTCAGCTTACCCTGTTGAATAGGGACTTCAAAGAGAATTGCAAATACCTTTGCACCGCTACATTTTCTCCCTTCTCTCTTCTCGCTCCCCTCTCTCTCTCTTTCCCTGTCTCTTCCTGCTTCTTTTCATTTTATATTTCCAAACACAAGCTGCTGCGTGATGTAAAATGTATTATCAGCCATATATTTCCTCTTTAAATGAATAATAACAATAATCTTGGAGTAATTTCTTTTTTATACAGCTCCGTCTAAATAGGGCAAAGCAAGCAAGCTAATATAGAGCCACAGGTAAACAAGGCCGTGCAATAATGAATGCTGGATTAGGCCTCTAGTCTATGTTGTACGATAAGGAAAAACAGCAGTATTGACTGTCAATAAAGGATAGGATAAACTAATGTCCAGCTGCACATTTACTTCTTTCATTCACACTGTGGATACACTGCGCACACACAGACACATAAAGACACATGGACACATTACAAATCCCAATGTAAAAAATTCCTTTACAATCTGGAACCAATTCAGAAGACACTTCAGTCTTAAGCAAGCAAGCACTTTTTCCCCGATAACACTTAATCACCTTTTCTTACCACCACAAACAGACTCAGCGTTTAAGTTATGGCAAAGGAATGGTCTCTGATTTGTTTATTGATAACAATTTTACTACATTTGACCACATATGCAAAAAATAAATAAAATTTCCCAGGTCACACTTTTTTAGATACCTGCAAGTCCGGAGTTTTGCTAAAAAGCATTTTCCATCCTTAGATCTCAACCCGTATGAGGGCCTAATCTCCAGGGTATATACTGCAATCCAACACATTAAACCCCTTACTTGGGTTGACAACAAAGCAGCTGGGGAAGAGGACATTGGGGAAGAACTATCGGAACAGATATGGGAAGACAGTATAGCGTGCATCCATACCTCATCCCTCTGTGTAAAAATCCTTCATTGACTGCATTTCTCAAATGCTAGTGTAGCTAAAATATACTCTACAGTAAATCCCAAATGCCCCAGATGCCACCAAAGCTCTGCCACTTCGGGTCACATATCTTGGGCATGTCAGGCATTGAACAATTTCTAGGACCCCATTTTTGAATCCCTCTCGCATATGTGTGGTAAAACGCTTGACCCCAACCCTATCACAAGTCAGAGGAGAATTTATCTGTTCACCAGGTAAATGCTATTGCATTTGCATCTCTGGCCCGCCTTCTCATTCACCTCAACCAGGAAATCAACAAAGCCCCCTTCATTTATACAATATGGGTCAGAGAGATGATGACTTCTCTGAAATTAGAAAAAGTCAGGTATTCAGTGCAGGTATTCATACAACTTGGTCCGCTTTTATAAGATATGTAAAAACTCTGTCTTTTGCTTGAATTAAGCCTCCTCTTGCAATAGGAGACTAACCTGGTGCACTGTTTTCTTTTTCTTTTTCTAGTAAAATTATAAGCGCTAAGACACTAAAATAGAGAACTTTCATATTGACTCAGTCTATATGAATACATCTTATGCACAATTTTCTCTTATCTTTACTTTTCTCCTTTATGTCTTTTAAAACATGTAAAGCCTATTTAGATACCATCGCTTTGGTCTATTGTTTGCTAAATGTATATACTGTATATGTATACATGCATATTGACCTTGGAAGGGATGGGAGGTGGGAATGGGGAGGGGGGCTTAGAATAGGAGATGTCACCTGTAACTTTGCACCTATTCCTCCGAATGGAAAAATCTAAATTAAGTTTATTTAAAAAAAAGACACAAACACATCCAAACACGCCCATATACATACACACAGACACACACATACACATACTGTATGTATGCATAAAAACCACAAAGAATTGGAATATAACAAATGCATATGCCTATTTGCACAGTATAGAGCTTAAAATGTAAAACAATATGATGTATAAACACAGTGTGATTTAATGTAAGAGATAATAAATGGCTTCATAATGAGCAATATAAATGGTCTTTTAAACAGTTTACTGCTTAGTTCACACTTATAATTAATCTGGGTTCCATGTGTGCATATAAAGTGGGTATAAAACTCTGCAAGTAAAAAGGCGAGCGCAAAAGAGAAAAATGACTGCTGGTAAACATCTGCAACATGATTCAGCTGTGGCCTCTAGCTTTCGAAATATGCTGCCTTTGTCCCTCAGCTGGACCAGCACGACGAATTCTCCAAATAAAACATTACAAAAAATTGCTCCCTGAAAATTATTTACGGTGAAACGCACAACAGAAACCATAACATTTATAATGTTTTACAAAGCCATCAAATAAGTGGAGAGGGGATTAATTGCCCCGGCCCGACCTTAAAATAATTATTTTGAGCGGTGCAACTCTAAACTCCAATGAAATTGATACACTTTGATAATTAGATTCTTGGCACTGACCCGCTGAAGTCAATAAAGGTTATTAAGGCCAATTGCTGTCTAAACGCATTACGGGCAGGGTAAACTGTCCGTCGGAGGCCCCTGCTACTCCAGCGCCAATATGATAATCCATTCTCCGTCCTGGGGGTTTCTTCCCTAGCGTCTGTGTCTCCACTCTGCCATACACAACCAGATTGGATTCGCTTAACCTTTCCAGGACTTTGATCAAATGAGCTCACACAGCAATAACATTTACATTGACCCCCCGCCCCTCCTCCCCAACACACACACAACCCCTCTCTCTTTTTTTTCCTTACCTCCTCCCCCTCTCTGTGTCTGTCTCTACAGACTCTCCCTACAGTTCACTACCCTCCATCCCTCCCCTCCCCGACCACTCCTCAGCACCCGCCCTCCACACGCCAGGTCAATAACCTAATCAGCTATCGATGGCGACCGGGCCAGGCTGTGTATATTGCAGTGCAACCCTCCTCAGCAGCCCAGATTGTTTCCGAAGACAGTTATTAAAGATGGGGGAGAAGATGAAATGGTCACTAAGCGCATCCCTGCACATACACAAGCATGCATGCATGCACCCAGTCAAAAGTCAGGCTCTATTACAAATCAGAGGAGATATATTTTGTCACACAATAAGAAAAAAAAAAAAGAGTGTGTATATGTGTGTGTGACCAAACCGTTGGGAAAACAGGGAGTGACAGGCTGGGTGAATGGAGCAGAGGAAGACGTGGCCCCGATACCACTTCCTGTTTTGTACATCTTGAAGTATACAAATGTATTCAACTGAGTGGATCCCATTTATTATGAAAGTAGATTAATTTCCTTGATATGTGTTGAAAAGATTTCCATCTACAAGGCTCGTTCTGCTGTCAAATCGGGGAGAAAGTGTGAGAAAGAGACAGAGATATGGTGAGATAGCGGGAGCGAGAGAGGGAAAGAACAAGAGAAAGAAGGAACATAAAGGGGGAGAGAGAGAAAGAGAGAGGGGGGGGGGGAGACGGAGTGCACTGAAATCTCTTTGCATCCACGGTGGCTTTTGAAGTTGTGAGATGAGCAGCCACAGAAGTGAGGAAAGTGACAAATTAGGGGAAAAGCTGTACTGTGCAAGCAGAGCTGCTAAATCAATTAAAGTCATGCCAAGTGCATACATTAACATCAATGGCACACACATATACACACACACTCACACAAACACACACGCACAGGACAGAAGAAAAAAGGGGAGATGTGCTCATGGGCTCGTCACTGCCACTTCTCCCCCACAGTGAAAAGAAGAAAGATAAAAAAAATACCACACCGGTATTTAAAATATTCTGCATAAAGCCAAGACTCTCTTTCTATTGTCAGTCAGACGGAAGCTATTCATTGTTGCTAGTTTAAGGAAATGTCACTATTGTATGATAGCCATGATAGCAGAGTCCTGAGGGAACATGAAGCTGCGAGCGAGGCAGGTCTAAATGGACTTTAGCACCCTGGATCACAGGGGAATGTAAAACCTTAAAAGTTAATGTCCTCTTTCCACCCGCCAGAAACAACCTTTACCTTATATACACTAAACCCCCCACACACACTCATACACACATTATACTTTTGCTGTACATTCACATACACATACATGTACCTACACTTGAAGTTTATTCAGCAGCACGTCTCTTTGTCTCTATCAAGAAACCACATGAATTCATGAGTTCAAAAAGAGGCGAGCGAGCAAGTGGACTTGTTTTGTGTCGGTTCTTTATTTATTTATTTATTTATTTATGTATTTTATCAGAATGTCATTCAAATGGAAGGATGAGCATTTGCATGACAACAGGCTGAGGAGCAGAGAGGGAGCCCCAGGGAGACACAGTACCCATAAAAAGGAGCTAGTCCCCCCATATTGCAATATTCTTCATACGGACTAACAAACGCATACATAGCCCTGCGCATCCCACAACACTGTGTGCTAAATATGACAATAAAGAGAGGAACGCTGGCTGTTTGTATTGCTATTTTAGCAGGATAAAACAATAGGCTGTTTTATTGCTACAGCGCAGTGTATAAAACAACACAGTGTCAATTTATAAACCCTATTTAAAGAGACATATATTTGTTATTTTAAAATACCCATGGTGATATCAAATTTGACAAAAATAATGCTGTACTAAAATATACTCTGCAGGCAACAACAGAAAAATCTAAATAAATAAATGGCAAACAGCGTCTGCACACAGTAGGTCACTGGTATTTCACTAAATTACACTATACTGTCAATTGCCAGCTTCAAAATGTAAAATATATGCAATAAAGAAATGTAGGGGGGGACCCACATAATTTAAATAACTCAAAGTAATTTAGAGAAATGTGTTTTAATCTAACTGCAGAAAAGCCCCAGCTATCAAAACCTCCAAAAGGAAAATCTATAAGTCACATCTATAAAGTGCTTTTCATCAGCATATCAGAGGTCGATGCATGTATGTAAATATTGCTTGCGAGAGCAATAATGTTGTCTTTCATCACAACAGCGAGTGATTACATTTATGCATTTGCCAGTGTATTATTTTTGCAAAGGTTCAGTGTGCATTTCTGCAGAAGATATACTTGCTTTAGTGTAATTTGACACAATGTGAGCAAATGAAATTTAGTCAGAGAAACTGTAACATTAATGCTGCTATAAACAGAGTCATTTGAGATGTTATATAAATACTACAAGTAATTTTATTTTAAAAACTATATTAATATATTCTTATTTTTAATTATCTTATTTTATTTCTTTTTTTTTCTAAAAAGTGGCTCACATTTTATTTGCTGTATTGTGTAAAGTCTGATGCTACGTTTCTGCTGCTTGACAGAAACACAACCACATGTGTGACACACACAGTGGATCTGGTTTGCTTGCCCATTAGAGAGAGACAGAGACACAGCAGCAGAGAGAGAGAAAGACCTCACATTTCACTGATGCCCTTTTCTAAATACAGGTCCAAATCACACACTTCATCTGGGCCCGGAGGTGGAGCTCTAGATGAGTTTAGCCCCTGTCTACTAACCCCCCACACCCACCCACCCACCCTCTGCCAGGCTGTTCGACTAAGTGAGAGAGAGGACGAGAGAGAGAGAGAGACTATGACTACAGCCGAGCAGCGTCGGCAGCAGCAGTACTATTCTCCTCCAGCCCCTGTCTTTATCCCCGCCTGAGCATTAGATGTGATTACTGCTCAGCGCTCGACACTGACAGAGACAGAGAGCTCCCAGAGACAGCAGGAGCGGGTGAGAGACATAAAGAGACAGAGAGAGAGAGAGGGAGCGGGAGCAGAGAGGGAAAGAGGAGCACAGCTCTTTCGCTCCCTCCGCTGCTGCTACAGTGATACAAGAGTGCCCCCTGCTGCTTCTGGTGTCTGGGTGTTAAACACACACGCGTACATACATGAACACACACACTCTTTGAAATCTAGCTATGAGAGAGGGACTGTGGGGAGGGAGAGAAAGCGAGACCAAGCATGTATCTGTGTGTGTTTGTGAGCTGTATCTCTACAGTGCTGTGTGTGTGTGTGTGTGTGCGGCACATATGTACTGTACAGAGCTGTGACTAAGGTGACTAAATTATGAGTCTGACATTACTAAGTGTGATTCCTTTACAGTGGTGTCTAACTAATAGCTGCACGCCCACGTTCCTCTCTAATAAAACTTCTGTGAGGCTACGATTAAACACCTGACACATCCTTAATAATGCACTGTGGTGAGAAGTTAGACAATCCATCATGTAATTTTAAACACACGCTCTCTTGTGAGGAATATGACTGGACAGCAGATCACTTATGTAGTTTGTATAAGAGGAGGCATGTTGAGCATTTATAAAGGGGAAACTCTAATTATCAAATGACACAAGTGACTACACTAGTCATGAAGCTGCTCATATTTTGGGGAAATGGTGAAAATGTTTGTATTATTATAATCATTCACGTTAAAAATATTATCTGGGTAATATTTTCAATAGTTGATGTTTTTATTTACAATATAGTACATATTGCCTTCCAATATATTATTAAAATCAGGGTCAATGAATGTGGTTTTCTATATTCTCATATGAAACAGGTTTTGTATATCAAAAAAAAAAAAAAAACTATTTAGACCAATGGGTTTTTTTGCATCTTTTTTCATAAACAGGAATGGCATTAATGTAAAGCCTAGGACTGAGGATGGTGTGTCTGTAAACCGGAACTTGTGAAGATAAAAAAAACATAGTTTTATGCTAAAGAAACAGCCTACAAATTAAAATGGAAATACATTATTTAACCACTGAAGAATTAGTAAAGTAATGTGAGTGACACTGAGTTCAGTACACTTTGCAGGCTGAGAACCAAGACAGTGAGGCTGCCACGGGGCCTAGCAGCGTGTCTGTGCTGCCTTACCATCGTCTCCATGAGCCTCCAGTCCTTCTCCAGCTGCTCCATCGGTCTGGTCCACCAGCTGCAGAAGCGAGCGTAGCGCTGGCCCTGAAACCAGTACTGCCGCAGCCACTCGAACTCCACCTGCAGACACAGACACACACCCCGACACACACAGGACAAAAAAGCTAGTTCAGACAGACAACCAATTTTTCCATAGGTTTATCTAAAAAAATGTTTTTTTTCTTAAACTGTCACTGCTCCTCAGTAAAAACATTAGACATTACAGCATAGTGCTTTATTTAATGTAGAGGAGAACATTTTATACAGTATATTACTGTACATTATTAAATAGTCATAGGAAATATGAAACTCTATAAAGTCATACATGTATACAAACAAATACATTGAGAACAGCTTTTTAGCCACATTTGGCAGTTTAATTCTTATATGCAATTATCAAATGAAAATACTGTATATATACTATAACTTTAGAATGCAATCTGCATCTGAACAAGCACACCCTCCTTAAATAGCATCACATGTTTTAGTCATTTTCTTAGCGTAGCTGTCAGACTTTTCAGCTGATATCAAATTTTTGAATTAAATATTTCACAGTGTTCACCGTCATACTTAAATATACAGAATTGGCTTTTTTGTGGGCAAGTAAATTTCTTTTTGTTATCAAAATTATAATTTTATAAATGTTATGAAAACTGCTTTTAAAAATATTTTAAAATGTCAGATTTTCCCTGTGAGAAATTAAACTAAACTAAGTGAAATTGTCCCTTAGAAATGTATTTATTGCTTTCATTTGTTGCATATTTGTTATGTCATAAAATTATTTCAAAATACATGAAATTATTTTGGAACAACACAGTAAACACACATTTTTTAAAATACATGCGTGAAAAATAGTCCGACTCCAAAAAGTACAAATATTGGTCATCTCTACAATAACACCCTTACCAAACACAAACACCCAGACACACAGTACATTCACACACAAATATGCATAATGTCTATTTACACACACACACCTTCCAGTCAGCACACCTGAAAACTCCGCCCTCTTCCTCCTCTCCTCATTCTCCTCCCTCCTTCCCCTCCTCTTCCACTCCCTCGCTCCGTCTGGAGATGACAGTCTCGGCTGCCGAGCCGCTCCCCTCTCCACCGCTGGGAGTGTTTTTGTTTCCTCCTCTTTTGAAGTGCTGATTTAATCCTCGCAAGGATGCTCCATGTAGCCAGGTGTAGCCTATCTATTTCTAAGCGTGTCTTTCCGTGTGCATGTGTTTGTACCTGCATGTGCAGCAGTGTGTTAGTGCTCTTGCGTTGATCTGTCTACATAGGTGTGTGAGCGGCTTTGTTAACGTCTGCGCATACAATTGCCAATGCGAGTGTGTATGTCAAAGATTGCCCCAATTGCCGCCAACGTAAACGCGAGACGCTGTGAGTTGCCCTCCCCCAAAACGTCCTACAAAGCATCATCCACCCAAAACAATGCACGCTCCATTTCATTTTGACGCAGACAACTGTGCAACACAAAAAGTGCTTGTATGCAAAGGAGTCACATATCAAATGGCCCTGTGAGAGCTTTTGTTCCTTTTCTGAAAACTATTTTGTTTATTGTTCTTCTAACAGAGCATTAGCCAATGTATACAACAGACCCTTTTTAGAGCTGAATGAAAATGCTATTTCTTATATTTTGCTTTTTTTTTTTTTTTTTTTCCATCTTGTGCATATTATTCCAGACTTTAGGATAAACTAGTGATCCACTCACATCCAACCCTGTCTCTTACAAATTATGCTCATATACAACTAATTTGCACTGGCTAATAACCATGAAACACATCACTTCTTGGTTTTGAGGTCTTGGTTAAGCACTGAAAAGTCAATGCCAACAATGACTTGAAACATGAGATGGGACATGAACCCTGGTCTCTAGTGTTGACGTCAAGTGCTTAGCGGGGCACCCGATCTCACATCCTAGAAATTTTTGCCGCAGTGCAAGAACATGAAAAATACTGCATTGAAAAGATTGATAGCTAACATAACCCGGGTGGCATGAAGTTCCGTCCCAAAATATATTAGCCAATGCTATTTGGTTATGTATATGAGCGTAGTGTGTGAGAAAGGGTTGTCTCTTCTGAAGTCTACCTTCCACCTTAAGAGGCCTGCGTACTTCGTCAGAGCTGCTTGTCGGATGGTCAAACAAAACCCCCTTGCTCCCAAACTTTCTGAACATAACCTGACCCTTAGGCTAACTAGCAGTAGCAGTAGCAGCATTAACATGGGGTTGTGGAGGTTTTTGGGTGTCACTTTGCAGAGATGTTTTCTTAAAGTGTTTTGGTTAAAAAAAATTTAAAAAAAAGACAAAAAACAAATTTACTGTGGTTTTGAACTCAAATCAAGTCCCCAACATCCTGATTCTTGCTAATAAAAGTGCAATGGTAAAGTATGAACATTGAGCCAAAAATATATTGCTGCAATTGTTGAAATTTTCTACTGAAAGTGGTCATTGCTCTGTATTATGAAGCAAGTCACCTACCGTCCAGCACCCCAAGCAAGTTAAAACAAAGGGCAAGAATTATTTGCACAAACAACTTAAGTAAGGTCTGCCTTGGGTAGAAGCTGTGCACAGAATCATTTTGCCATTTGCTTCCAAAAGGCTCTGATCACAGCGGGGATGACATGCAAGGACTGGGGCATGTCAGGGAGAATACACAGCCAGTGGCACTGCTCAGCAGCCTTTCAGTCATTCCATACAACCCACCCTTCAAAGAAATGTCATCCTTTATGGTCCCTTCAACACTCTCCAAATCCACTCCCCTTCGATCACTACAGCTCAAACACACAACAAAGCCGCCAAGCGCCGATATCGGACGTCCTTTTCTCTCTGTCAGTCCCTCCTTCTATCCCTCTGATTGTCTGCCTGTCCTTTAGTGAGAAGAAACCAACCTGTGTCTCCACTTTGAGCTGACATGGCTGCCTGTCCCCCACTGCGCAGGCCAGTGGCAGCCACAAAGCAGGCCATCTAAAGCTACTGAGGAGTGCTGGCTATGTGGCATTTGGAGTTTGGCCACCCAGCTGAGAGTTAGCAAGAGGGGAACTCTGGCTAAATGCCACCTATCCAGGCAGACAGATCGAAAGTGTGTGCGAAAGAGAGAGTGGTTGTTAGGGCTAGTTTTTCTCAGAGACGGCGTGGGGGAGCGAGAGGGGAGCTAGTGGCTCCCCTGCGGCAGTCGCTGTCATCTCTCCAGGTGATGGACACACTAACTAAACATTAGCCCCACATTACTCGACCGGCCGCCCACCATGGCAACTCTGGAGTTAAAGCCAAGTAGCACCCTTTTTTTTCCATTTAATGAGGCGCGTTTTTTTTCCACACCTTCACGGTATTCCCTGAGCGGGTCCAATCAATTTCCGGGCCAGGGCCCTGAGGTGGGAGCTGATGAGAGTGGGATCGATCCCACTCTGCCGTCCTGTTTACCTTTCCCGGCCTCCTCACACATTAGCCAGGAGAACTGGTCCCCCCAGCTCTCTGTGAGCAACCAGGCACGCAATTTACGCTCATCACACACTTTCCACGGTGGTCATACACAAACTGGGTTATACTGTACATGCACAGATTGGCGTATACATTTCCATTTCTATCTATATCCATAAATTAGTGTTCTATTCTTTTTTCTTTTTCAGGCCACAAATGTAGCTAAAAGTGGTCTTCCTGTCTTAGCTGCCACTGGAAAAGAGCTCCTTCATATCAATGTGACTAATGTATTAAATTAAATTACAGTTAAATCAGTTCATCAAAAAACACCAGGAATCTTCAGAAGAGGTGAAAACACATTAACTTTTAGAACATGTAATCCCATGTGATCTCTATTTGTGTAGCATTTCCAAAATAAAAGACAAAGTACTTTACAGACATTAAAAAATCCAATAAATAAACCCTTAAAATGAACAATAAAAATGTCTCACATGAATTAAGAACAGTGTTAAAGGGTAATAAAACTGGCAGGACTAACAAGTACAAACTACATACTGCACAGGTCTGCTGGCAAAAATATGTTTTGAGAAGTGATTTATAAGATTACAATGATATTGCCACCATAAGCCCCTCAGGAAAGGTTTTTCAAAGCCAAGCAAAGACCTAAGAGCCTGGGGAGACATTTTGGTCTGAAAACAGGACATTGGAAGGTCACACACACCTGCTTCCACACAGTTTACTTTCTGCCAGAACATGTGGGAAAACCTTGTCCCTCCCTTCAATATTTACTGTGGGGGGACTAGCATCATTAGAGGGGGTCCCTCAGGGCACTCTGTCACACACCCACCTGGGAAGTGACACAGTGGCTTTAAATGAGACAAGACGTTTGCATCTGGGATTAGCATTTCAAAGCCAAACATGCACATGGGGGCCGTGTGGCGATGCTATGTTAGACTACCCCCCCACCACCACCTAAGACAGGAGGTAAGATTAAAAAGAGACAGTGAGAGGGACCATGCTTAACAAACAGGTGGGAACTCCAGTTTTCTTCATTTCTGTCTCTGTCTCCCATCAACCCCTACTTCAACTCGACATCCCGCCCCATCCCCGTACACTCATACTCAGATGGCAGACGTTCTGCTTCATCATCGTCAAACCCACACACATCCTTTGACAAGTGTCATCCTCCATCCCCCCACCCCGTTGCACCACATTGCACAATATCCATGGCACGTCAGCCGGGGCTAGCTTGCTGTTTAGCACTTTTTAAGGAAAGGCCCATAAGGCACTGCTCAGGTCAGGCTGCCTGCGCGTCTCAGGCTTGTTCGCTCCTCGGTCGTCCATGTCAAACACGACCCACGCAATATGCACCCGCCAAGCGCCAAAGTGGGCCGCCATCATAAATAACTCCACCAACAATACATCATTTAAGTGGGTGTTCTGCTCTCGTGGGCAACTCCAAACAAATGGCCACATCGATCATTGCGAGTGCCAGGTAGGTTAGGGTTGAGCCCCCGAGAGCACCCCCCCTTACTTAAACATTCACACATACAGCAAATACATACACACACACCTGCTCTTTCATAAATAGCATCCTGTTTTCCTAAATAAACCTGCCTTGCCCTCCTGGTGGGGGGCCTTTGCTTGGTAATCCTGTGGCGCTATGCAGCAAACTAGCAGGTGTTGCTAGCTCAACTAGCGCAGCGCTCCTGCTCACACAGACAGCCCTATTGTTTGGCAGTGCTGAATAATTAATATTGTCTACAACCTTTAAACAACCTTACGTCAGACTCATCTGTCATGGCATCCCACTGAGGGGCCTGGGTGCTTGCGTCGGCTAGGATGTGCGCTTTGAGCCCAGGGGTGTAAAGGGGGAGAGGTGAAGTGCTATATTAACTGTTGGCCTGCGGCAAGCTAGCACAGGGGACTGGTGGGTCCGCAGACGGCCCCTCACGTTCCTCTTTTTTTGACCTCGCTCTATCCCTCAATACCCCAAGCCAGCATCACTCGTTGCTGTGTGTGAAAAGGGGTTAGGGAGGGGAGCGGGGCATGACTCCATCTTTAGATAACATATGGCGAGGCTATTGACTTACGATCCATCACAGGCCAGGACAAATGAGAACAACCTGGATTTCATATTTGAGGCATTAAACAACCAGGTAAGTAGAAGGTAGAAAGCTGGCAAGCTCGCATTCTGCCGTTTACAGATTTTTAACCCGCTATCAGAGGACTGCAGTACAGCCTGTAAGTCCCATGATGCAGAGGAGATGGAAAAGCATATACAAACCAAATTAAATAGTATCCTGATGGAACTGTTGATCAATTCCTTCCATACTATATAGCACAGTTTCAATTGCCAAAATGTTAGTGTATTTGTTGAAATGCTGTATTGTTTGTCATTCTACAAGTCATTGATTATATTTGGCTTGGTAACCCAGCATCCCCTACATGGGATGGTTCTGACATTATATCAGAATTGCTGACTGGGCTATAGTCCCAAAGATCACCCAGAGGGTATGCATTTAATATCTGCAGGGTACTGCATATACATGTAGATCCTTACAAATGCATATATGTTCAAATACATTAAATTCCTTAATTAGATATTTATCCATATTATTATATGCATAAATTCTCTATATTCCATGACAATTTGCTAATATCTTCTGTGATCCTGTCATGGTTCTTAGCCATTTTTAACCTCCTTGGAGTACCAGATGGGAGAGGACTAGAGCATCAGAACAATTCAGATAGTGTCAGGCAGGTTCATGATCACAGAAAAATATATTAAAAACTTTCAAAGACTGGCATACTGTTGTCTAAACTTCATTGGCACACATTCTGTTGTCCAATATGGCAAACCTCAGTCATCTGGTACTCCACGCAAGCCAAAACAAACTTCAAATATTTCCAAATGCTGTTTGATTCAGGTCTGCTGCATGAATAGTACAATAAGGGCAACAACAGGTTTCTACAAGTTAAAAAGTTAATACCCACACAGATTTAGCAGTGCCAATACAAACAAATGTTAACAGTCACGCACACACACACAAACTACAGACAAATGTGTGCACAATCATGCACGTGAACACACACCACCATGTCCCCACCTCATTGTGAATCTCCTCACAGTGCTGTAGCGTTGTCGGCAGCAGGGACAGCAGGCTGTGGGAGCCTGTCTCCGGGTCAGTGTGCAGGTTGGACAGGGCCTCTCGGCACTGCGACTGGATGTAGGTCAGGGTCCCACTGGAACACTTGTAGGAAAGAAACAGACCCAGTGTTAAACACATGCAGGGGTTAGCTAAGCCATGTGAATCAGAAGACCATCAAAAACTTAAGTTTTAGGTTTTACGTAGCTACTGAAATATACAAATAACCACCAGATAGAGGAGGCCTTGATAATTAACCCTCAAATTTGACTTGAATTGTCATGATCCATTGCTGTCAAAATCACATTTTTTCAAAATCAGAAAACTACACTTCTAAATGTATCTACATATATTTTAATAGATTTTTAGAGTATGTATGTTTGTTTTTGAACATACATACTCTACAGGTTTTATTTAATTCATCATAACCTAAATGCCTTTCATGTATCAGTTTTATTTCTCAGTAAATGGTGTCAGTGGATGATTAAAGGGTAATTTGGGTATTTTTAAACCTGGGCCCTACTTTTACATACTGTGGGCTATATTTTGGGCTCATTTTACGCACTTTCCATTAAATAGTGTGTAAGTACCAGCATCGGTCCTTACTGAAACCAAAGAGTTGGCACGCTATAAAGCAGTTTCACAACAAATTCGAAACACTGCATTTCCTTTTTAGGCCTGTGGCTTCTCACCTCGGCAACTCTGTGTGTGGAGCTGAAGCGTGCGGTGTCTCCAGCTAGTACACAGTGCTGGTGGGTATTGTTCAGGTCATCTGGTAAATACAGGGAAAAGAAAACTATCATCAAAACAATCATCAACAGAGCAGTGAAGAAGAGTAAACAAGAGAACAGAAAAGGAGAGAATATTCATCCATCAGAAATAACTATTTAATAAAACATTGTAGAGCACAAAAGCGCAGCAGAATAGAAGAAGAGTTGAGATTTCATATTTTGATCTAATTAATTACGATAAAGGATAAAACAGAAAATAAAAGAACTGATTTCAATCAAAAAACAGATGAAAAGCAGGGCGTGAAGGAACATGACAACTAAATCATCTTGTACGCTCAGACAGATTGTGCCTGGTCCAGCACCGAATCAAATAGAATGAGCAGCATTGTACTATAATTTTAATTACCAAACAAAACCAGATCGCGCTCAATCTGTCAAGATGGAAGAGCCATACCAACAAACATTTGTCCAATATCACAGAAGCTTTACAAAGAGGCCTTACTGCTGTTTCCTGTGTATCCTTCCATGTGTTTCTTTGTGTGTATAGATGTTTCTCAGCTCTGCCATTATTTGCCTCATACCAATAATTAATTTAGCTATGACAGAGCTGTCATTCACAGCACATGTGCATATTTACACCCGCCTTGAGCAAGAGTACATTGGCTAATGCCTGTGATTTGAAAGTCAAACAGCCAAATGCTTTGGGAGCAAGATATTATTGTTTGGTAGGAGGAAAAAAAAGATGGTGACAAACAAAACAACTTGCCGGTGTTTTCTTCACCCTGATGAGATTGTGAAGGATTAGGTCTCTGGGCAGAATTACTCTGCGTCTTTAAAACTGTTTATATCCAATAACAAATTATCTCCATCAATCTGCTCTTTTCTTGGCGCGTCTGATGCGTCAGTGGGATCAGGAGGGAGTAGCGGCAAACTCGATAACTGTAATAAATATTTATCTTTCTTTCAACCCCTGTGCCTGCTGCCACTTGTCCTCCTTTTCCAGGAAGCAGGCTTTTAAATATATTGGGTCAACTCTTTTCTCAGGTCCCCCTGTGCATTGGGAGCTGGAAATCTGATTATTGAACAGGCCCGGTGTCAAGACTTGCATTGTTCTTTTTTAACCACTGAAATTCCATTTGGGTGGAAATGATAGTGATTCAATTTGCCTCCAGCAGCTCAGACATTAGCAGTTCAAAAGGGCCAGCCGGCGACAAATGGTGCTGAAAAGACATTATGGAGTCTGTGGTTATACACCATTGTAGTTTTCTTTTAATACCACAAAACTATCTATCATATGGTGTGTGTCACTAAAACACTAGTACAATATATTTTAACACATGGTTTAGTGGTGGCTGCTCTGTCTGTGTGTACATGTGTGTGCTTGAGACAGAAGGGGGGGAGCATGTCCTTCCTCCAATAAGCAGAGGACTGCATTCTTTGCATATGTGAGAGCGTGTATTTTTGTGCATGTGAGTTGTGCAAATTTATAGGTGCATGCATATGTTCGTGCTTTGTGCCAAGTATTTAATTCAGGTAGACCGACAAAGCGACAGCCAAGGACTGTGCGAGCCGCTATCGTTGTGCAGCAGTTGGCCTCTCAAGGGCGTACTCACCAAGTGGAGCATAAATCCCCACTGATCCGCGACAGTCAAGTCCCATTAGAATGGTCTGCACAACAGCCCATCACTCTATTATCATGGCTGGCCTGAAACTGACTGTTCTATTGTAAATCTTATCCAGCTAAAGGAGGCCAGCTTCAAGCCCTGTCAAGCTGAATATTAGGTACAGACATCGCTGCTCTCAGATGAAAACACAGCAGCTTCAAAGAGTCAACTTCAGGAATTCATTAAAACCTTCCTATTCCTTACTTGACAAACACTTATTAGTGGCTTATTTGATTTGATGAAGAATGTAGATACAGTAGATAGGTAATCTAATATTCAGTTAAACAGATGTGTTAGATGGTATATGGATGTATTCAACTTTTTGTTTGCCTTTAAACATGTTTAAATATTTTCATTTGGTTTCATATGTATCAATAATTCTTATTAACGACCTGCTAACATCCTAGTAACTAAAGAAACAACCTAATAATTATCTACTGGCTAACAACGGTTCCACTGCTGACACAACAACCTTGCAAAAACTCAGCAGGAATTGTTCTGTTTATCAAAGAAGCTCAGTGCTTACAGACAAAGACACAGTTAAAACTAGATTGTGCAAGTAACATTTTATGTGGAAAAATAAATCATGTACTGTCCAGTGACATATGGGGTACACTATGTATACATTAGGTGTAGCAGGTACGTTTTGTAGTTTGGTTATATGTTTTGTAGTTGTAGATTGGGCCTCGTGGGCTCTCTGGCTAAAAAACACAAAATGAAAGTCAATAAAATCATCAAAGAAATACACAAAAAATACTTAAAATACAGCGTATCTCCTCCAAAAATGTATTCGATATAGGCCTGTAAATCACGTCAGCTACATCCCCCCGACTCCAAACTCTGCTCTCAGCTGAAAGCTGCTGTAAATCTTAGCAGTGTATTTAAGATTTTGAACATTTATTCAGAGTGCACAGGTAGGGGTTCAGTGTCTTCATACATACATGTGATTATACACTATATGGATATACAGTATGTATTTGCTAAGTGCCCTTAAAAAATGAGAAATCCCCCATTCCAATCCATCCAACCAGGGGCCATAACTTCTTGTACATCTGAACACAAGCTTCTGCTGTGGATGTGGATAAATGTCCTCACACTCAGAAAATATGAGAATGCTTGGAAGGGCCCACAGGGCTGAAAAAGAGGAGGGCGGAGGTGCCTTCTGCAGCCAAAAGCATTAAGCCATGATTTACACCCCTGTGGCTCGCTGTCTATCCTTTCCATAGAGACATAGTCAGCACTGGGTCACAGGACTTCAAAAAATAACATTTGGTTTTCCTAACCTCTCTAATGCACACAATTTCATGGAACCTTAAAGTTCCGTGTTTAGGCCAAGTAACCCCTCTCACACACACATACACACACACACACACACACACACACGCCTCAGCTCCATTTCTCCTGCAGAGAAGATTAGAAGAAGAGAACAGAGCACGAGAATGAGCGTGCATCCTGCTGGTATGGGTCATTTGTGACAAAGTACAAGAAACACTAAAACACAGGGTAATAAAAGTGTTCCTTCCTCCAAAGTCAGACATGGTGGTGAATGTGGCTGAGTAGTGTGAGCAACGTGTTTACATGTGCATGTGTGTACATCTGCTCGTGTGTGTTTATAGAGAAGATTTGGTACCTCTCATGTAATAGCAGTCTCCAGACTCCAGTGGCAGCATCAGGCCAGGTGTGTGGATGTCCCAGGCTACCTTGAGCCCAATCCTCCAGCATGCCTTCTCACCGCTGCCTCCCTCACTGCTCTCACCTGTCAGTCACACACAGCCCAACTCACTGTAAGATTTGCATTTTACATTTATATTCACTTTTCAGGCTTTTGGTTTGCCAGTTTCACCCAACGTGACTGAAACTGAGTGTAAAAGTGCATTACGATTAAACTTAAATTCCTCACGTGTTTATGGAAAAACGTGTTTCATCTCTTTATAATAACGGCTATTTAACACAATATTCATTTTAACCACTTTTTCACAATACAAGTGATATGTGTGTGCTAAAACACCATAACAATGCCAATTTATCAGCAGAGATGTAGCCCAAAAAATGTAATAAAATAAAATAAAATAAAGGGTTACCACTTTACATAGTAAGGAGTGCAATGATTAAATCCATACCACCCAAACAACAGATGTAAGATGGAAGCCTTTGTCTCTAGAAGGTAAGAATCACTTAACAGCAGAGCAAAGATGATACATTGTCGTTGCTGTGATCATGTTGGCTGTTAGCACAGGATCTTTATGCTATCATTATGCTGTGCAAGAGGAAGCAGTTGGATAAAAGCCCTTGATGTTGTTTAGTGAGTGTGTGAGAGTGTGTTATTGGACAGTAGGCATCCTATGATATTCCTGTTTCTGAACCCATTCACTGTAACCACCTCCCCTGCTCTTCTCTCTCCTTCCATTCTTACATGGCATACTAAGAAAACAAGATTTGGCTTGGCTGGCCAACACCCTTCAGCAAAATCAATACTAAAGTCTTTCCGGGCCTCTCTGCCCCACAGCTGCCTTTTCCTTTGCTCAGCACGGATAAATAGTAACTTAATTTCCAGCCATTGTGCTCTGAGAGCCAGCTAATGACAGCACTCCCCAAGGCCTCAGGAATGGTGGAAGATCATCCTCCGCGCCGGAAAACATTCAGTCGTGGCAGATTCCTTTGGATCAGCACAGCTGGGAAAAACACTCAGAACACTTTTCTGGCTGAAGCTAAAAAACAAGGTGAGGCTGCTCAAAGAGGGAAAAATGGCTCTCAAAGGAAGCAGGTGTCATGCAAAACATCTAGTCTCTATACAGATCTAAGATATTTAATGTGCTTCTTTCTTCTCAGGGGCTGTAAGAAAGGTGAACTTAATGTAAAAGTGTGACATTCCTCAAGGTACCAGTTTCATTAGCCTGGTTCTGGGAGACCTCAGAGCCAGCCACTGGAATATAGCTCCATGGCGCTCTGATCAGACTTTCCTATCTAAAGTCTGGAGCTGTGGGTTCATTCAGGTCTAGAAAAGACACAGCTGCTAAGCACGGCAAGGTGTTGTGCCATAGTGTTTGAAGCCTGTGTTCGCAGGGTCAAAGTTGAAACGGCCTAGAACAAATCATTGAAGCAGACCTCTGGAGCAGGTGTTTCTGGTTAAGAAACCCCAATGAAGAAAGCCCAGCTATAAAATGTGTTGGGATGTCAGAGCTGTCGGCATTGCACCTGTGTAATACTGTAAAATTAGAATTTCAGATGCAGACTGTGTAGTAACAGTATAGTACATGTACTGTATGTTTGCTGAACTACAGCTGCACCTTTACATCTCCCTCCACAACAGGAAATCATGTTTTACTCTCCTTCCAGCCTTTGGAAGGTGCAAGGAATGATCTGGTTAGTGGACATTAGACTTTAATTCTACAATCATATTGTAATGTCTATGCAAACTTTGTTTGAAATTGAAAACAAGCTAAAATTAGTCGGTTTTAAAGAAAACATTTTTGATATGGTGGTACTGTCTTCTATAGCTGTTTTGCTTATGCACTAGAAAGAAAAGTTCTTCTCTCACTGAGACACTCCATCAACTCAATCAGCAAATACTATCAGCTCTTGAAAGAGTGCACTTTCCATAATTAGGAGACATCGTATTATCCATACAGTACAGTCTAGGAACACTTATCAAAGCAGGGCTCATTATTCCATATCAGATAATTGCACATCGATCATTTCTTGGGGAAATGATTTAGATGAGATGCAGTGTGTGTGATAAGGCCTGTTTGTTAGACTGCGCCATTGAGCGCATGTTAAGAGCTCAGATCCAAATGTCTGTGATCTCCCAGCGCACGTCGGCGATAAGGCTGTCAGCAGCAAGCCAGTGATGACATTTGATAATGCCCTGACACTATCACTTATATGGATCTGATGGTTGCCTCACCAGAGGCCATGTCTACAGCTGCTACAGCGCTGCTGTAGGGCCATAATACACAAGGTTAGCTGCATCTGATCCACCATAAAGCAACTGAGATAAGGTGATGTGATATTGAAGTCAAAGAGAAAAAGCAATCTTAATTTCAGAAAAAACATGCCAGAGACTTGCATGATATACTTTGGACTTAAAAAAAATAAATTTAAATAAAATATTCTAATTTCAATATCCAGACCAAATCAGGCGCTGCATTCATTTGAACATGGGTAGTGCGTTTAGGCTAAACCGCAGAATCAACTTTTGGAGAAACGACAAGGTCACGCTGCGGTGGCCAATCACGCTGCCGATCAGACCAGAAGACACCCAGGTGAAGAAGAACTTTGTTTACCATGTAGCATTGTAGCATTCCACCATTTACCGAGCAACTGTGAAGATGGAAGAGAGAAGTGATAGATTGCAGCTGTGATGACTGTACATTAGCTGTTCAACCCTGCCATGAGGGAGTACAAAGACGTTAATCGCCGTGCAGTCGCTTGGCGTTCTATCGCTCTTCAAGTTGAGATTGCTGCTTCGTATTTCTACTTGTGCAACAATCAGCATGGCCATGTAGTGACACTCCCAAACTGACGCACAACCCTGCGCTAATTGCCGCAACGCCTGATTTAGTCTGAATACAGCCTAACTGTTATCCAATTAGCACAGTTATGACGAGTAAGCGATTTTATCTTCGACTCTTACCTTTGTCATTGTGACAGCTATAGCTGTAAACAGCCACTGGCGAATGAGTGATGAGGTTCTCATCGTGGTGCCACCCTACTGCCATTTTCCCCATGCCATAGTAAGGCTCCTCTTTGATCTGGCTCATAGCTGCTGGGTCCATGTAGTTGAGTAAAGTGACATTGAACTTTACCGGACCGGTGCATACCTGCGGAGGACTCGGCTGGGAACAGCCCTGCCCGCTTGCCTGTTCCTCCTTGTTCTCAATGTGGTAATCTGACAAGCTGTGCTTGAGTTGGGCCACAGGTTTCTTCTGGGTCCCCAGTTCCACAGGTTCAGTCTCTGTGCCACAGATGGCTTTAGGCGCCCAGCTGGGGAATTTTGCTTCACTGTGTTCCGACCCGGCTGCGACACTTGGTTTGACCTGGGAGGACTCTCCCTCCTCACTGCTGTGTTTGGACTCAATCTCCCATTCCCCTTCTTGTTTTGACCCAGAGCAGCCTTCTTCACTGTGTTTCGACTCAATGTCCCACTCCTCGCTGTGCTTGGACTCTGTGTCCCCCTCCTCACTTTGTCGGGACTCCGAGTCCCCTCCTTCACTATTCTTGGAGTCTTCACTGTGCTTAGACTCTGTGTCCCCCTCTTCACTCTGTTTGGCCTCTGCCCCCCCCTTCACACATTGTGTTAGCCTGTCTCCTTCCTTCAGCTGAGACACATCAGAGCAGAAGAAGGTGTTAAGCTCCCACAATGCCTTGCAAGCAGCCCTAAAGTCAGGGTCGCAACAGTTTTGTCCTTTGACCTCAGTGTCCTCACTGTGCCAGGGGATGGCAAAGAGCCGTGTGTCCAGGTAGCGATAGGTGTGGCCTGGCTCACCCAGCAGAGCCCGTGACACTGTGGTGAACACATCTCGCTCGCGGACACGAACCAAGTCCCTCAGGAGGCAGCCCTTCCTTCTCAGGGTGAGCAGAGCTGCCTGCACCCGGCCATGGAGCTCAGCAGGCAGCGAGCAGGATCTCCTCAGGACCAGGCCAGAGTAACTGGAGTCCCACTTGGAAACACAAGACATTCTTATCGTAACTGATCATGACATACAAAAACATGACAAATCTTACTAAAACTGAATCACAATCTTATTTGCCAAACATGTTTTTCTCTCAGATCTTAAGCCAAATATTACACGGTACAGGGCTGTAGCAGCAGGTTACAGTAGGCAAAAGCCTGCCCTTTAAAGTAGAGGTCTAAGCATTGTTAGCATTATCTGGAAGTGTGGCTGGCTCACCAGTTGCTGAAAGCCCTGATCTGCAGGTCCCAGGAAAGGGATCTTCTGGTTTCCCAACTCCTGCAGTAGCCTCCGCCTCTGTGGAACACAACACAGTAAAATAGGCTGATAAGTAGCAGCAGGAACCTTCTGCATGAAGCTATTGTGTTTTTTTTTTTTTGTTTTTTTTTTTACATACTCACATTGGTGTCTAAGTTATCAAATACCTCAGCTTTTATTTTCGACTCAAAATATATTCTGTATAACTTTTGGGAAATTTGGCTGCAGAGATGGGTGGCAAAATGTACATGGACTGGGATGAGAATATGCACAAAAAGACAGAGTTTGTGTGACACAAATCTCTTATGGCCCTGTATGGCTGTATGTAATTTCCTTGAAAACACAGAAATTAACAAAAAACCTTTTAACCAATGAACTCCCAAAGTCTGGCTCTACTGCCACGTCTGACAACATACTGACAACACGATCTTTGGATACAAGACTGCCTTTTTCTAGCGGGGACATAACATTTGGTTACCTGAATACATTTCCAACCCTCTTACATTGCCTCACAATAATATATATATATATACATATACATATACATATACATATATTCAATAAACAGTGCAAAAAACTAAAATGTCACATAGTGGAGTATAGGGACTAACAAGAATAAACTGCTAAACTAAAATCAAATCATACAAGCTGAATCACCAGGCATCTGAGGACTAAATTAATAAATTAATTTTAACAAATGATGCTTTCATAACTGACAGCTATCACAGGGACCTGATAACCAGTCATTTTCATTGACGTCTCACATTTTTATGATTTTGTGAAGGCTGCCGTGGGGTTCCTCACAACCTTATAAAAGATGCCCTGTGCCATAGAGAGCTCCTCCAATAAAAGCGTCAACCTGGTGGAGGGATCAAAGTACTTTTCATTGGGACGCATTCCATTCTGACCTGTAAATCCAACGGCAACTGGCATAAAAACTATATGCCCAAATAAATTCCACAACTATTTCTCCACCCTGCCTATTCTTCCCTTGCGGTATGTGTTTGCGTGAATGTACATGGAGATGTTGTATCTGTGCACGTATGTGGGTTCAGAACCTCATATTCATTCCCCACCGGTGCGCACATGCACACAGCCTCTGCATGGTGCCTCAGCAGCAGGGGGAAGGAGAAATGTCACCGACATGCCACTGTCTTTTTACATCTTTAAAAGTTTTGCATGAATGGCCTGTGCACCAACCACCAAGCCGTTGTGATAGTTTAAGGAGAGCCAACCCTGTGTATATTTCTGAGACATTTACAACAAGCGTCTCACATTTCTTCTGCCCTAATAATGCCAAAAACCTCATGTGGCACACTACAGGGGATATGGGAACCGGCTGCCAAAATATGTCCTGACTTTAAGATTGAAATAAAATGTCCTGTTAATAACATTAAAGTGGAGGTATAAAAAGATGTGTGTCCTGACTCGATAGGGGGCCAGATCAAAAAGAGGGCAAGCGGTGAAAGTATGTGCATTAAAGACAGGAGGGAGGAAAAACAGATCCTAATAACGGAGGTGGAAGAAATGGGAGGGCATCAGATCTGAAGCGGTTTGGTGAATTTACCTTCAGGGCTGAATCTTTACCTTAGGCTAAACAACACAACACCTGCTGAAAGTTTTCTTAAAGGATGCACATGAGTGTACAGGCCTTCCAAGTTATTCTGGAACAAACAAAAACAGACTTGCAGACAGTTGGAATCTAAAAAACAAAACAACATGCACTATTCATGGCCAGACTGCATTCAAAGGCTGTTGGAAGAAATTGACAACCTGACACACATTCATTGGTGTCAAATCCTAACTCATGACAGAAGCTCAAGATATCAAGGTGAGGCTCTGGGCTAGTGTTGTATGCATCTGTGTATCTGTGTGTGTGTGTGTGTGTGTGTGTGTGTGTTTTTATCTGTGTGCTGCTGTGAGTCTGTACAGATCCATATCCTGGCATCCAACTACTGTAGATGTGCGCACATAAGTAAGATCATTACAGTCACAAACCACCACTGTGTACACAAGCACAAAAGTGTGCCTTCATACTGTAAATGTGTGTGTAAGGCTCCAATAGATACACACACACACAGTGTACATGCCCATCCTAAAACAAAAAATAAAAAAAATGCGCAGCCGGGGTAGCGAGCATGATACCTCAACCCGCAGTCGCACACAACCAGGGCTGTCACACACATGTCAAATACATCAAGCTACTCAGAAATTCCACAGAAAAAAAGAAAGACAAGAAGTTACCGGAGCCCTCTGAAGCAGATGGAGTCTCTCAGTATCAGAGGACTGCTGTGTCTGTCTTCTGGAAGGAAAACCGCGAGGCGCAAAAAAAAAGGTCTGCGTTTCCACTCAGACCCGAGAAACGAGATTACCAATCCCATAATAACACGGATGCTTCACAGTAGCCGTGCCAACCGTCTGCGCTGAGTGATATATCTGATGCTTTTTTTAATCTGTCTCTTCCTTGATGGGATTATTCCCTCAGTCAGACTGTTTATCACAGCAAAACATATTAGGTAGAATAGAACTCAATTGGTTCGCTTTCATCTTGGCCTCATATCAAACTGTGTACCATATATTTATTAATTTCATTTATTCCCCATCTGTGACACTTCAACGGACACTTTCTTCAAAGCGTTCTTTGCCGAGTAGATTAATGTCCAGCGCTTAGCATCAATAGCTCAAAAAACCCAGATAACTCCGCTGCTGCGAGGATAAAAACACTTCCAGTCTAACTTGCGTCTGCCCCAGAGGGTCCACTGGAACGTACTGTCTGTGGTACGACTGCTGAAGGACGACACGGGTCCCACTGAATTTAATAATCATTATAAACTGTAGATAAACGCTACAATGTAGAGTAAGCAACTCTATGTGGAAGCCCTTGTGTTTTCCAGTGTCACACTTTTTGGTTAGTCATGTTTAGTAAGACATAAATTCTTCTTTCCGTCTTCGCTGACATCTATATTTTCTTATGCTCAATGCGAGGCAAGAGGTGTACTGTATTTTCTTCAAGACCTCCAACCAAACGAGGGCAGCACTTTCTCTTTCGATGCAGGTGCTTCAGAGTGCATACAGACAGAAAACCTTACATCTCAAACAGGACTTGTGCAGACCCCGGGAGATGATGTGATGAGAGATAGCTGTGTAATGGAGCTCCGTGTTTAAACAGTAAGCCATTGGTACTTGTGTGACACCCATTTCAGAACTGGTCCTCTTCTGCAAAAGTGATGGTGAGTCAACAGCTTTGACAAGTCAGCTGTACAAGTCAGACTCAAACAGACAGACTACCCATGTACATCAAACGTGCTTCCGCCCCGGTCCATTTGGCACCGGATCGGTGAATGTAGGGAGCTTGTGTGAAGCGACACAGAGTGTAGAGAAGGGCAGGGAGCGCCCACCTCCACCACATTTGTTTTTGCATGTGTGATAGCATGAAAAGAAATAAAGTCTGTAGGAGCTGTGAATTCAGCTTTGAACTTTGAAAATAACTGATTTAAGAAAACACTTCAATCAAAAACCCAAGGCTCTTTACTGTAGCTAACGGTAGTCAAGTTTGTTCCATAAAGGTCTCTATAGCTCGAGGTCTACCTCATCTTCAGGGTATGCCACTAACTTGAACTATGGTGAGCTAACACCGCACCTAGGTGCAACCACACACAAATACCTTCACAAGCACACACATGCAGAGAGAGGTTCCACTTTTGTTGCAGTGCATCTTGCTGCAGGGTTTTATCACTTTTTTTTTTAGAATATGCCTCTAAAAATACAGTATGTCCACCCTACCTAATACACAAACTGAAAAACAGCAGCTCCAGCACTTGTTACAATGTCAAGTATTTTCACAGATTATGCTTCTTCATTTCATGCCTGTCACATAAAAAAAAAAACATTCAGGGCAAAATTAACCATTAATTAACCATTTCTCACTTCTAACATTTTGTTTACAGCCACTTGTGGCATTCATTTATTTTGAGAATACCAGCTAGACATTTGGTGACTCAGTGTGATGGCTAACTGGGCACAGTGGTCAATGGCTAACTGGAATGTGTGGGAGTTGACCTCAGAGCGGGGGCATTTGTAATGTGTAACTCTATGTCTCCACACACTCCTGCTCAGGACCAGCCCATGAATATGAATTGGACTGTGAGAGCCAGAGGTCAATTTAGGAGGATGTTGCCAGAAAATGTTTTTAAAAATTGGCTTTCCTGCTGATATCAAGTTTTTCCTGGATAATCTGTATTATCCTGAGATGTAATTACAGAATCAATGTGGCATGTAGGTCTAGGTCTAGCCTACATTCGCAAATCATGTTTAACGCAACGTCGCCCATCCAAGCTCATGCAAAAAAAAATTTGGATCAGATGTTTATGTCCGTTATTAAGAACATAATCCTCCACGTTTCTCCTATAGACACATATTGCAGATACACTACAATTTCATATTCAATTCATTAAAGAGGTACTGCACACATAAACATGTTTTTTGAGCTGTAAACTAAATTATATGACTGTACTGGGATGAAACACATGCTGGTGTTAATGTTGACATTTCTTACCAAATGTATAAAAATCAGCATTTTGTGGGTTGAAAATGGCTCAACACGCCATCTACTGTTTTAAATCATCCCTGAACCTGCAAGGGCAAATAAAATTAATATAAAAAAGACTCTAATCAGTGTCAGTCAGTCACCCCCGTGTCCCCTGACCCACACACTTCGTAGCCACGAAACCACCACCATTTTTTAAATATGCTGGGAGAGAGGGTTCTAGCTGACTTACACTTTAAATTCAGAGACTTGTTTTGTTTTGTTTTATTTCCATTTAAAAATTAAAACAAAAAAGGAAAGAAAAAATATGCAAAGAAATAACTGCATATTTGTTCAAATCAGTGAAGTGAACATTCTGTATACCGGGTCCACAGGTGGGGTAAGTGATGACAAATGGCAGACAGGCCAGCTCTGGCCCGTTAATTGTTGTTGGAGGCTGAGGGCTGCGCTGTTCATTTCACCTCGCGACAGGTCGGTGGGGGACGTGATCATTAATATTAGAACATTTCCATCCATCTACCTGAACAAGAGGCCAGTCATTTAAAGGCTGGCGCTGGGCAGACCTTTCACGCCCTGTTTATAACACTGATCTAAGCACATTACCAGAGCTGCGGGGGACCACTGCCAGTCATTAATTAGATTCACACACATATACACACACACACACACACACACACACACACAATGTGACCACCTTTATTGGTGCCCAGTACACGTGCGAGATAAGGGACACTAACACACACCCGGTGTGTCATTTTAACTAAACATCAAAAGTCCTATCCAATTCTCTCTTTGTGAGCCATGTGTACACTTTTTCTCTCACACACACACTTACTTAAAGCTACTCTTCCAGTCATCCCAGGGTACGTGTAATTCTGTCAGGTGTAGAGTATGTGCGTGCGTGTCAGAGAGAAAGAGATGAAGGAAAGAAGTACTGGACCTCATCTGTTTTTTGAACCCTCCATCTCTCTCACTGCACCTGACAGGCTTACAGAGAGACCCAGGTTTCCAGATCAATCATTCAAAAGTATTTACAAATGCACAAAGCCAGACACAGACAGGTTGGCACATGGCCACTCTGTTTAAGTGCTTTTCAATGTGTCTGTGGTGTCAACATCTATTTCACACTTATCTACACCTCAAAGGGGGGGGGGGGGGTTCTGTGACCTTTAGCAA
The DNA here is from genome assembly GCA_002120245.1 of Maccullochella peelii. Classification (NCBI taxonomy): domain Eukaryota; kingdom Metazoa; phylum Chordata; class Actinopteri; order Centrarchiformes; family Percichthyidae; genus Maccullochella; species Maccullochella peelii. The sequence continues at coordinate 61,955 of LKNJ01000517.1, forward strand.
GTGTCAAATCTGGAGAAAAGAAGAGAGGAAAAGAAGAGAAAGACAGGAGGGTGGTTTAAGAGATCTGTCAATGTATGTCTTACATAACCTTTTTATTTATCCGGGAGAGATTGACTGAGCATTCTCTTTATCAGAAACATACTAGCGGCTTCACACTCCCATACTCACACAATTTCACAGGAGCTGCCCAGTACATCTAAAGACTTCTGGTGGACTATAAAAAGCGTTTCTGTTCTTTGCTGGAGGAACTTGGGGTTCAACTTCTTGTCAAGGGCATCTTCAGCTTTACACCCAGTGCAGGATTCGTACCAGCAGCCTTGTCGTCACAAGAGCCATATGAACTCTTGGCTGCCACCACCGATGCACAAGGGCCGTTTGCCATTTTCCCTTAATTGTTAGTTTGTGGCCGGGCCATAATGTTTCCATTAAGATTATGTCGATCGAGAAAAGCTTTTTAGTTTTCACCTTCAAATTACAACGTGCTTTCATGAGGTCAGCTGTTTTCCATGTGGAATGGCCAGTTTTAATGCAGACACAGTCCCTTGGTATTCAGGCAGGGTCCAGTTCAGTAAGGGGAAAGCCAGGGGAAAGAGTGAGAAAAAGAAGAAGGGAGAGGGGTGGAGGGGAGGAGAGAGAAGAGAGGAAGGGGAGCGTTGATTGAAAGACTGTGATTAGCAGTTTTCAGCGGGGCACCGGGGCCACTGAGTTGTTCTAACAGGGTTGTCGCGTCTCGAGGTGCAGTCAAGGAGAAGTCAGTGCTTTAGAAAGCTCCCTCGATTTCTCCATTTCCCCCTCCCTCCTTCGTTTGCTCTCACCGCCCAGCCACACTTTTCCTGCCCCTCCAAAAAATCAATATGGCTGTGCAAAGTGCAGCTTGGCCCAGGGGGAGGGCCAGCTAGCTAGATGCGGAGCTTAAAGGGAGGACAAGAGGCGTCCTCCAGGCCTGTCCCACAGGCGGTGTCAAGGACAGACCTGAGGACCAGAGGACTGAGGCCACCAGATTGCCCTTCCCCTCTCCATCTCGCCTTCTTTCTCTCTTTCTCTGCTGCCCTGGCTTGGCTGGCTCAGCGGGGCAGAAGAGATCGATAAGCATGTGGAGCGTTTAAAATCCCCAGATCAGGAGGCTGACGTTACGCTCCTCAGAGCCCAGTAGACCAACACATCGCTCAGGGCAGAGCAGCTGGATGGATGGATGGATGAGTGGGTGGATGGTGGTCGCACCTAGTCATTGAAAGGTTTGTGATTTGTGACAATAAACAATTCAATAGCACTTAGCCATACACAGTGACTGAGGGGTGTAGAGCCAGACTCTTCACACACACTGCCATTGTCTCAACATGTCACAGATCAGTAGCACTCAGGCAGGTCAGGCAGCTATAGACCAACACACCCTGGTACAGCACATGAATTGCTGCAGCTGTGACAGAATAAACCATCCAAAATGGCCTCAAAAAAAAAAAAAAAAACTGGCATATGTGCTATCATTGTCAACAGCAGTGTTCCTCATTTCCATACAGTAGGTTTGACGAAGAAGCGCGTACATGATGTGGATGAAGTGTGCAAGGAGGATTTCAGTCCTGCCGCGTGTCTCCGTGTGTGAGTGACTGATCACAGTAGAAGTGGCTTGTGTCTCTAATCCAGTACCACTGTTAGACAGTACAAAGACCCGGCTCTGTGTACGCGGCACGGGTTGATCAAACCCATCATGTGACAAGCAACCTCTTCAAATGACGATGATTTCCCAGCTCTGTGTCCTTTCGGCTCCATATTAGATCAGCGCCTGACACTGCCGAGTCTGGTACTTCATCTGGGATAAAGATGATGTGCAATCCGACCGGAGGGGTTGGGAGTCAAGGGTAAACAAGGGGCTAAGACAGCGGTGCTGTGCCAGATTGGCTGACAGCTGTGACAATTATCATGTGCTATATTATAACCTTGTGCTAAACATTATTCTATACAGTATGTTGCGTGACAAAACACTTCAAGGATATTTTACCATCAACTCAGCTGTGTGTCACATTCACGCACAACATATAAAATGAGCCACTTTGGAGGGAAAAAAAATCAGAAGATCGTACTACATATCAAAAATAGAGAGGACCCTGTCTGCTTCAATTTTTCAAAGAGCAGGCCTAAGTTGCTTATCCATTAATGTGACTAGTTGTTTTACTTTGCTGCTATTAACTATATCATATTTACTTCTAAAGACAGCTAGACAGACAACCTCTTGAATTATTTGTTGAGGCCCATTTGTTGAAACTGAGTTTTGAATATGGTATTACTAACAAGCTAGAGCAGTGGCCTAAATTTAAATACTGACAATCACCTAAGCCACTAGAAAAACATATGGCACCAAACAGATGTGGACTGAACATCTAGGACAGGTCTAATTCCATCTCATGTTGTCTTTGACCCAGATAAACTGGCATTATGATGTGACCTCAGATTAATATTGAATTAAGGGCCGAATATCATTTGTGGCTGTTTACACGGTCGTCAGCCTGTCTTCCTGGAATCCTGAAGCAGATAAGTTTGCTATAATGGCATTAGCCAAATCCTGAAGTATAGCAGACAGCACTTGTCTTGCTTGAGAAGCCACCTCAATTTCTTTATTTATTTTTCCTTCACTCACTCTGAACAAAGCAAAATATTCTACCAGGAATTGAATAGCCTAATCCTCTTTTCACACTTCCCAGTAGCTTGAATGGTAACAGATTAACATCCTGGAGGTTTACAAACCCAGCCATTTGAAAATGTAATTGCTGGTACCACACTGCATGCATGTGTTTAAGTTGAGGGTTAATATTAAAGCTTAAAATACACACACATGCACTTGAGTAAGGAGGGATGTGGCCAGGTTGAGCCAGACCCAAGACACTTAAGCCCGCGCAGGACGGACTATCAGGGAGTCGCAAGCTCTCCCAAACCCTCGCTGGGCGCCATAGTTACTGTTCACTTCTGCTAATTATTACAGCCAATCAGAGGGGTTAACGGGGCGGAGCCTGGCCAGACCATGTTCTGGGGCATTTAACAACTGGCAGGAACGGAGGTGAATGCATTACACACTGCCCTCATCCAATAAAAATAAAACACCCTGACATCTGAGGTGTACTTAGCACAGAGGGGCGGGAGGAAGCGGGGGGAGGCAAGAAAGGAGGGAGGGTGGTGTGGGGTGAAGGAGAGAGAGCATCTGATAACATGATGTCCAAGTGCCACCTAGTGACTTTCCAGTAACTTTCCAGCTTCTCTGGTCCTTAAGGCTCCATGGCGTCAGAGTTGGTGGGTGGGTGGGTGGGGTGGGAGGGGTGGACAGATGAAGTGGCCCAGGACAGAGAGATTCAATATCAGCGGTGTATTGTTGTATTCTGTCAAGGACATCTCGGCGAGCACCAACCATTCAAGTTTCAAGTCAAATTTTAACATAGAGTCAAATGACAGCATTCAAAAATGGTGTGGATTTGAATCACTTTCCATCTCGTTTCAAAAACCAAATCAAGCAAAAACTTAGCCTTCCTCAAGCTCACTCCACTGTCTGTTCAGTTGGGGGAGCGGGCCTGTAACACTGCACTGGTATGCGTGCTGGCCCTGGGCTCCTAGGTCCCCTCCCCTCATTAACCCAGGTATAAATCACACTCTGCCAGTGCCCAGAGGTGAGAGGGATGAGAGTGGAGGTGAGCTTGAAATAATGCTTATGTCACGGCGGGTCAGCCCTCCATTATGGTTGTTTCAAAAACTATTAATCTTGCTTGTAGTCAGTGGCCTAGAAATAATTACTTCATCTAACCCATGTAATACAGCATGACCAGAATCGAGCCTGGTCAATTTGAGGCTGGGGAGGCGGGGGGGGG
>LKNJ01000517.1:65868-130744 GCA_002120245.1 Maccullochella peelii
GGGGGGGGGCAGAAAGAGAGACAGAGAGGGAGTGAACGAGAAAGGGGGGAGAGAGCCACAAATTACCAGGCCCTGTCTCCTGCTACTGGGTGAATGATGTCCTGCTCACTTCAGCTGTGGCCTTTTATACTCTCAACACTGATTTAGATAGATACACGCACATGCACGCTCTAAAAGGCAGATCATGTACAAGCGCTCATATGTACGCACATTAATACATGATTAAAGCGTGGAACACACAAATCACATTATTTTAAACAAGGGTTCAAAACCCTTTTAAAATTAGATCTCAAAAACTCACAAGTGATAATACAGAATAAAATGTGTTTTAGTTAGCATGCAAAACTGACCCCGATAGGATTAGACCATCTACTGGCTACCACTTAACAATATATGATACTACATACAATTGATCAACAAGTTTTTAGATTTTACATAATGAAAAGTTGAGCCACCTGCTATCCTACCTAAGTAAACTATGCATTTAATTTAGTCATTTTAAAGGAGAGCAATGGTCAAGAAAAAACAGCCAGAAATGTAATTGGACATATGTTAAAATTACGCTGCCAAAATATGCAAGTAAAGAGTTTTGTGGGGGGGTTTTGTTATCAGTCAGAAGAAATTTTGAAAGCCATGATATTACACACAGGTATTTAAAACCCACACTGTGGGTAAATAGAGGAGCTACTGCAAACTCAGCCTCCATGAACGTCACAGGAAGTAGGCTATGTATGGAGTGACATAAATAAATGCAGCCTTCCAGTGGCTGTCTCAGCTGGCGTTGCAGGTGCAAATTTAATTAGTCAAGGTGAAGTCTCCCTTGTTGTCTGAGAAGGGGGGGGTCCTCGCCATGCACAACTGTAAACACGCGCTATATCCTAATCAGGTGTCACCGCAGCGTTTGATCAGCCCGCAAAAACTTGTCACCAATCCCCGGCAGAGAGTGGGCCGAGGGGGAGAACAAAGGAAAGGAGCTGTCATGAGAGAACAGGGTGGTGGTGGTGATGGCAGTGGCGGTGGATGAAGAGAGTTTGCCCATTAGCAGTCTCTGTCGCCTATCTCTCTCCCACTCCCCTTAACGTCTCTCCTCCTCTTGTTTTTTTGCTTTCTCTATGTGGCTACCTACAGTACACACCTTACTGTATCCCGTCGCAGCTCTGCGTCTGTGGAAATCTCAACCGCAGCTGTCATACTGCTGCTTCACAACCGCCAACAAAGCTTCCAAAAGGAAATCCCAAAGTAGTACACTACTTTTGTTTGCCTCCCAAAAAAAACCCCACACATGTACAGAGATACAAGCTGCACTCGTTTTGTTTTTATCAAGTGCCGTTCTAAGTAGCTGGGTCCTCCTGAAAAAGCCTGGAGAACTAGAGGCAGACATGCTGTTCTCCTCCCGCCCAGCGCCTCCAGGCTGCATTGAGGCAGTGCAGGAGCACGCGCGCCATTAGATACTGTTTACCTTTCAGTTTCAGTCTGATATTGAATACATTAGCCGATTGAACCTCATAAGAAACAGAGGCGAGTGACAAGGCCCAATCGTCTTTGCGACTACCATGGTAACTGAGATTACAGGCTAACAAAGAGCAGACAGGGGGAAAAAATATTTAAAACCCGAATAGTGATACATAAATTAATTAAAGGACAAAAAAACAAGTGGAGAATTAAAGTTGGAACATCTGTCAGCGACTTAGCTTCCCAACGTAATACCAGTGTTAGAACATTTATACCCTTGAAGTTAATGATCCCCTCTTTAATTGACAGTCAAGGAAAACTGGTTGCGGCAGCATCCTGCCGAGACGCAGATAAGAGGCCCCCCTTCCCCCCTCCCAAAAATAAAATAAAAAAACAGTTTAAAGAACCTTGGCACTAATCCCTATTGTCATCCCAGCGCAGCAGAAGGACTTACAAACACAGATAACTCCGCTGAAGCTGTCTATTTCTCAGGAGTTATTGGGACAGCCAAGCTGCTGCGCGCCTCGAATCAGTTACTCAGATTAGCCCAATCCCTCTGTGCTGTCAGTCAGCCGAGACAGTAGCTTGTCACCGCATTTACATGAGTCCATCTCATATGTGACAATGCCCCCTATATATGACAATGGCTTCGAGGAAGGGGTCCACTCGCTCGCAGATAGCGGGTGTACAGTGCGGCAGACGGGCTGTTGTTGGATTAAGCTCATGGTGTGCACTGTGCTTGCGTCTTCACTGACACTCCAACAACAAGTTTAAGGAGTCTTAACCATTGCTGTTTTTCCATAGTGGAGAGAATGTGGGAGATGTATGTCAGATGAAACACACACCTACACTGAGAAACACACACACACACACAGGGGATAAACTTCAAAAAACTTGGAAGTACAGAATGATTGTAATATGAAAACCACAAGCTTACCTAGTGTGTCTACCCCAAAGTTGGCTTCAAGCATGACTTTAATCCACCTACTTCACTTAACATGATGAAGCTCAAAGAATAAAAGGGAAAATCACATAAAACTAAGCACATCCTATACAAAACATCTGTATCAGTCTCCATCTTGAATTGGAGATTAAAAGGCCAACCCTAAAACAAATCTAAAAAAAACAAACTAGATAAGACACAAACTTTGGGGCGTCAAATTAATAAGGGATTAGTTCCTGCAGAGGATGAGTTGAGAAATGAATGTGTGGTACTTGACGGCACCTGAGAGCTCACAGTGTGCTGACTGCTTTTTATGCTTCTGTGGCTCACTCCACTTCAAACAGTCCCGCAACAAATGACAGTGGATGCCCTCTACATAACAGGGCCAGGGCAAGCATGACACAGGGGTTGACAACTGAACCCTCAAACTCTCTAACCCCTACCCCTGCCATGGCACATGCACACACACACACAAGTAGCCCTGAATACAGCCCTGACATGACCGCTCGGAAGCCCTTCCTAACCCCTCCTTGTGTTTTTTCTCTCTCCATCTCACTGGAGACAACCCTCAATTCAGGACCGTTTTAGCCAGGCAAGTGGATGTGACCCGCTGCCCCCAGTCAGGCTCATCTGAATAAACAGAGCTGAAGAAACAGGCAGAGGAGGGAAAATCTGCCTACATTATGATAGGAAGAGAGAAGATGGGATTCAGCCAAGGGGCTCCTTTCTTTATGCACGTTTGATCAAGTACTTGACAGCGCCAGTGGATGGAATTACGGACTGTTGAACAAAAAGTTGTGGTGTGGGTGTAAGTGTGTGTGTGTGTGTGTGTGTGTGTGTGTGTGTGTGTGTGTGCAGTTCAGTCTGGACAGCTGGGTTTCCGTGGCCTGACAGTGTTAGGTTTGTGACAAGCCTGCCGCACCAAACCACCACATACAAAGCGCAACCCGCCCACCAGCCTTCGCAGTCCATCACTCAGGACGGCCAAGGGAAGTGCCGTGAGAAGAGGTCAGACGTGGAGGAAAAGCGGGTGGGAGGAGAGAGGAGACAAGGATGAGGAGGAAGAGGAAGGAGGGAGGGCTGGTCAGGGGTTAAGTGTAGAGAAGACAGCAATGAAAGGCAACTGTCATGCACCAGTGCTCGCCCAGGAGCACCTGTCTCGAGAAGAACATGCAAAGTGTGCCGGTCACGTACTGACAATACCCCCACACACACATAGATCAACACACACAAACTCTCAGGAAAGGGCTGATGCTCCACTGTTGGAAAGGCATCGCCTGTCTGACAGCATGCCAGTCAAGCTGTCGTTGGCTCCTTCGCATATGCAAGGAAAAGTTAGGTTGATGAAGAAAAAACACACAGGGGGCTCAGAGGAAGAATCACTGAGACATGGACAGACTACCTGAAGTGAGCAGACACTTCTCAGAGACTTGATGCAGAGTAAATGCTGGAACGAGCAATACAAAAAGCTCCATGAAAGCAAATCCAGGATAACCAGGACACCTACTCCAGACTGGAAGTTGATGTGGTTACTGACTAAAAACACTTTCACTATTTTTGTGTTCTATTGGACATGTTAAGAAAGACAAAAATTAGATTTATGGCTAATGTTGTATTTGAGCACTTTTGTTATGTTTTTTTTGCATTTTTAAACTTGGCAATGATAGCTTCTTTGCAAGGCTAATTGAATAACATAGAAAATTTAACCATCACTATCATACCTTTCCTATAAAGTAACACAGTAATATATTACAAAATAGCATTATGTTTGTTTTTATAAGTAAAAACTACCTGTGTTGTTTTGTTAATGGTGGTTAGCAGAGGAAGCCAAGTGTACCTCCAGCTGGCTAAGCTAATAGCAATGCTAGAACCTGGCCCTGGCTAAAGGAGGCACGTTCAGCCTCCACAAAGCAATGAGCTAAATGCCAGGTATTTTAACACACTTTCATTGCTCATGTTTATGGAAAAGAACTTATGATGTACAAATTAACAGTTACTATTTACAGCGCCTTGTGAACCTGGTCTCCTGCAGCTTTTGTGAATGAAGGGTTTTGGACTTTCCATTGAAACCAGATGTTGGGCAACACCGTAGCAGTAGGCACTTTTACTTTATTGGAAAGGTGAGTCATTACAAAGGAAAATAAATGCACAAATAAACAGCATGAAGACTGCTCTGTCCTATGCAGTTGGCTTTGCAGAGTGAAATCTGCTAAAAATAGCTAAAATTAGCAACAACCAGGGAAGCTAGGATGCATTCTGGGTAGCATTGATTATTACTGACATTTTAGCTTTGGAGATTGAGACTGAATAAGTCTGATGCAACTGTAATTGTTAATCTTTCCAATATCCAAGGTGCTAAACAAGCTTATTGATATTTTTTATCATGTGTTATGTTCTCTTAGCATTAACACCAACAGCATCCTCAACACACACATAAATGTATAGATGAGTGCATACACACACACACAACCATGCATTCAAAGACATATGGTACATTCACACACACACACACCCACCCACCACCAGAAAACCAAACAAACAGAAATGGAAAATAACGACTCACCCGGATCATAGCCTCGAGTGGCTAATGAACCCCCTGGAGGCTCTATAGCCTCTGTGTATGAGATGAGAGGGTCATTCCCATGTTTATTCAGCACCAGTCCAATGAACCACCACCATCTATTGATTGAACTGATTATTATAAATCTCTCTTGTGACAGGACACATGCATGACAGATGAACCCTTCTTGGGCAGGTCACTTTCGATGTAATCTCATTGAATCTGACGGCTGATCTGGTCGGCCAGTTTGCATGATCCACACCGCAGTCTTGTTTGCGAATACGCTGACATCTGTGGCTAATGCCTCAACACTAATATGAGGTGCTCGGTAGGAGCTGTCAGACACGTAAGCTGTCAAGGGCTGTTTGGACAATCCTAGTGACTGCTTCCACAAGAGAAAATCATCCGGGGGGTAAATGCTAAACATAGCAATGTACACAAGTATTGGTACCTAAAGTGGTATTTCACAGGTAGAATATTTCTTAAAGTTTTAAATAATCAAGCTTCAATATCGCATTTTTTATTTGGGAAGAATGTTGTAAGGCTGCTAGTATTCTCCAGAAGATATCAAACTAAGCGTAGTGTAAGACATCATTTGTGTTGTTTCATGTCTGTGGAAATATGTCTGATTTTGCATTTGGTAGAACTCTTTTTCAATTTTGCATCCTGCCTCATGTCATATAGTGGCCAACCAGTCAGAGGGGAGTAGATGGCAGGCAGCACTTGGAGGAAACCTCTGCACATGACCCTTTCAGTTACAGTATGACTCACTATGGCGTTCAATCCCCAAGCCACACCAAACTGTAATGCCTAGCATAAGGCTATCTCTGTTTTTCCATTTAAATGTTTAGTAAGATCACAGGTCCTCCTGAGCACATATGGGAGTCTGTGGCAGGTCATCTTAGCCATGTACCCTGAGACAACGCAGACAGGCAGGGCCGTAAAAGTTGATATCCTTCCAGATGCAAACCAAATGTAGACATCATGCACCTTTAAAATGTAATTCATTCAACACAGACTGCTATAAATAAGGTGGCAGGAAATGAGGGAACGACGTGCAGGATTTCTCACGTTGATCATGAGAAGCTAACCCAACCCCTATACGGCTGATAACAGAATGTCATCAACAGAGAACCATCTCATGGGTAATAAACAGTAACTGAGTGAGTGGGGTGAAACATACAACAATCAATCCCATCCTTCCATCACCGGTATCTTTAAAACTAAGATCTACCCTCCATCACACTTAGTAAGGTGCTCTAAAATTTAAGTTGGTTAAGGTCAAATTAGAGAATCTCCTACACTGTTTAAACTAAAATAAATGTACAAAAAACACTTCTATTGCTCCAAAACAATAAAAGAAAATAAAAGCCATATTGTAAATATCTCAGCGAATGCATTGCATCTCATATCTTATTATGTTCACTCTAATACAAGTAATGACATTCTTGTACCAAACTGCGCAGGAACATGGACGCATAATAGTTAGTATGTTTGCTGAATTAGTTTAAAGAGGGGCTTGACTAACCAAGCTGATCTGTAAACATCTCAGTCCAAATATATGAGCCAAAGATCAAATAGGCAAGACGAGGTAAAGACATGTATAGGAAAACCTCAGCAGCAGACTAATCAGCCCCCTCCAATGCTCACATCAGCAGATCAAGCAGATCAATGAAAGACCTGGGGCCTTGGGCCTGCACTATATTACACACCAAAACTTCATATTCATTCATTGATTTTACTTTTCAGAATAGTATATCATTGAACTCCAATGGGAGCGAAAAATAGAGGCCGGGGCTGAGGTCAACCCTCGCGTGGACGGATGTTTGCACAATATTGATGGCACACGCAGAAAGAAATGACTAAATATCTGGATCAATAGCTAGTTTCCCTAGCCACGACAGGTTGTTCCAGATGGAAATATATAAATACTTCTTTATGGCTACTGGAGTGGCCCTAATGAACAGGGCTAAATACCCCCCTTAAGGTAAACTCTTTGATTAGCCAAGGCCAGAGGTGACAAGAGGGGTCCGCTGTTGCTGGGATGCCACAATTCCAATGGCCTGAGGATGCTAATGCACACAGGGGCCCAGTAAAGGGGCCAAGGATATGACAGGTCACAAGCCCTGGGCAAAGTGCTCTGTGCTACCTAGCCCTCCTATTCATTTGTAATGATAATGGGCCCAGGCTACACCATTCTCTGTCATGTTCAAATAATGCATACCATGAATAATTTAGGAAATCTTTTCTTCAGTTTTCACATAAAGCCACTAATCATTGTAGTAATCAGAACTGGAACTTGGGGGTCCCCTATAGTTCAGCCACACGAAGCAAGAATGAAGCAGAATTAAATATGTAGAGCACTTTGTAATCAAACCATGAAAATCTTGCATCCTGCTGCTGCTGATGGCACAAGAGCTTCCTGTTCTTATTTACAGCACACAATTACTGAGAGCAACACCCAACCTAACAGCTTCCCCTGCTCCACAGCAGCCAATGGGGCCATAAAGAGGGAGGAACCACATCATTGCCTGCTCCTTAATTAAATGAAAGCTGTGAGGTTCATTTGCCTCCGTTTTTACACATTGAACTGGCCAGCCCACTGCTGAAGACCTCCCAGGCACCATCCCTGCTTGGCCCTAAATCATCACTGGATAAACGGCCCGGTAGGTCCCTGCTGGACACACAGCAACCGCCCAATGGCAAGGCCAAAGCAGGGCATGCGGTGGATCGACACCTAGCCAGCGATAAGTAATTCTGTAGAGGATTAGCAGCATGATAGCCTGATCAATACTATGTGCTCAGGCCATTAGGAATGCAGCGAGGAAATGACCCCCTCCGGTAATAAAGTAGGGCATCTGGGTTCTCCTTCATTTGCCAGCTCCATTAGTGTAATGGTATCATTATCTGCCACAGCCGTATTTTTTGGAGACCTGGCTTTTCCACAGCTCGACCGGCGGGGGTCTGATGAAGCTGTGAGAGCCCCCATGCCGAGTGTTCCCATTTCTACCATTCTACACAGTGCCTCGGTGTAAATATAGCTCTGTTGGAGCTTATGTGCTACCCTGCCTTAGGTATCCATACCCATGTTTTATGTCAGCACCAAGCACTATTTCTCCATTATTGTATCATTAATAGAGCAAGCAGCATGTAGCTTGGGTTAAAAGGGAGAAAAAGATGGCCGGCAGAGAGCAAAGCTGCTGAATGTGCTGAATCTGACACCCCCCTCTTGCTAAAACACCAGGCCTGACATGACAGGACGTCGGCATTAGTCGCCATAAATCGTTTCCTGTACACTAATTCACCAGCTAACATTTTGTGTGGGAGAATTGATTAACCATGTCTGGATGTGTGGCCACATAATCAGCTTTTACCTCGGTAGTTGTTAATTTAACAGAATTGCCAAGGGAAACACAAACCATTTTAATGAGTGTTCAGAAATTAAATACCCTAAACAGCTTGCACTAGGTGCCACAACCAGAGCAAACCAATGAGGCTGATCTAAGCAATGGGCTGGGCTGAGCCCAGAACCTCACAACATCTGGTGACCCTGTGTGATCATTACTTAGCCTGCCGCTCACACACACACTTCCTGTTTTGACACAGCACTTTATACTTGTCATCACTGTCCAAATGGCAAGCTTGCATCAAAGACAGCATTAGAACATCGGGTTAAGGGACAGGGTCAGTGCAGTTTTCACACTTGCCAAGGCATGAGTGGAAATTCATCCTGTGATGACAATACTGATAAAACATAATGAAATATTTTCAATTCATTTAGGGTACAAGGCAAATTAAATATTGCTATGGGTAGGAAATTCATGAAAATGTGTAACTTGAGAACCTAAGGCAATGCACAAACAAACAAATAGTCTAGTCTAAGTAAAGAAGTACAATTATTTCAGATTTTTTAAATTTAAATAAATGTGTATTCATGTGGATGAGGTGTGATTAATTCTCCCTGGGCAGTTAGGCCAATGTCCTATTCTATTTCACTTTTATATATATATATATATATATATATATATATAGACTATGACATCCCACCTGTTATACTGACTTGCTGTGGTGGGATTTTCTAAGGAGATTGTGTATTCATTTGGCACTAATATGTTGGTGCTTGCATTCCCTAACTCAGAATGACAGTGTACCCATCACAGCGCATCTCTCACTTTGTGCAGCATTGCAAACACACTGGCTTAATGGATAACACAACTATCATATCCAAGTTAGTAGTTATCACAATAACTGTATCATTATACAACCGTTAATATTATAAAAACTGGCTAAAATGCATGCAGCTCCTTCCTTGGCTGCTCTACAGTCACATAGTCATTTTGCAATTACAGTTCCTCTTGCTCATCCTTTTATTTATCTAAAGAGAAAGGAAGCTAAGCCATTAGGTCTGTGCAGTGCTGCCTGAGGGCCAGCTGGAATGAGTTCTCTCTGAGCCGCTCATCTGGCCGCCATGGCTGCTTTCATAAACAGGAGGAACCACGTCCTACATAGTTTCACTGCTGTCTAACATGATCCAAACACATGTGCCACAGCAGACAGCGTCCAAGTCAGGAGACACGAGGAGAAACAGACAGAGAGGCAGGCAGGCAGACACACACTATAACTATGGGCAAAACACAGCCCAGGATGCCTTGGGCACAGCAGAGACCTTTCCTTCCTTTCCTTTAATATCTCAACAAACAACAAGTTATAGTTATACAGCATGTGAAAGTCTGATTGAGCCCAGGTCAGCACGAAACACAGCTTAACGCAGCAGCGCACGCAACAGTTGGTCATCACAGGTTATGAACAAACCCATGTCTGCTCACATCATGTGAAAATAATCCTGCACACATCTCACTTTTATGCCTTTGCAGGTTCTACAGCTGCCATATTTACAGAGGGTGTTATTCAAGAACAGTAACCACAGCATTAGCCAATAAGTGATCATTTCTACTGCACATCACAGCACCAGTGATTATCCACTGTATCTACAGTAAAGCCTGAAGCAGCTGTAGACTGCTGGCCTGTCACCTTGCCAAAACTGAGATACACTACACACTAACTTTACCATTTCTTTTTACTGATGCATTTAGCTGTTCTTACTCTATACAATTAACTATACAATTAACAATTGATTCATTCGTCATTCTTTACACCAGAATGACACCCCAAATTAAGCGTTGACGTTGCCTCTTGTTGTTGTTGTTTTATATTAAATGTTATTAACCTACAGAATAATTACGATTTCTACTATTTTAACACCAATAATCTACAGACTGTAGTTCATAGCGTGTTTTCACTTGATATGGTGTGTTGCCAAGACGTTATTCTGCAAGCTACAGCTTCTTATCAGCAGTGTATTTACGTGATAAAACGCCGTTTTAATGTAACTGTAATTCTTCATTGTGGTAGACTGGGGGGGAAATGGAAAACACAATAAAGGAAACAGACAAGGTGAGGTATGCGCTGACATTCGCGGCTTTCTAGCCTTCAAAATGCAGCCAGCAGCAGCACATAAGGAGCATTATATATTCAACGAGCGACAGGGCTTAGAAATATGCCAGACCTAACGGAGAAAAACGCTATCAATACCTTTCTTCTCTTCTCCCCCTCACTGTCACCCGATCTTTTCATGTTCCTGGAGTTGTGTTTACACTGCCTCGCTTTCATTAGGAGCGACGTTGGTTGTTGTAGTACACGAATGAATCATATCTCAATCTATCCTCAAATTAGAAAGAGCAGACGCAAGTGCAGCCTTTCATGTTATTTCAGTCAGAGCCCAATCCTCAATATTTTAAGGGTAAAATGTTTTTCGGCAGAGAGATCCTTGAAGGAGACGACAAAAGCGTAGCAATGAGAACTACAAATCCCAGATTAAACGCGGGTTCGCAGCGGAAGCAGTTTCGGCACGCTCTAGATGTTGCACTGCGCAGATGCAGCGCAGGTACAGATCTACAAATTGCAGATATGCCGGTGAACATGGTTTAAAATCAGTGATTTAAGTTTTGCTTCCCTTAAAATGGCTGTAACATTAAAAAGAAAAAAATATGAAACAGATAAAAGCAACTACTGCTACACACTATACTATTATATGGTTATTGTTATTATTGTTATTGTTGTTGTTATTATTATTATTATTATTATCATTAGTAGCCTAGTAGTAGTAGTAGTATTAATATAATAATAATAAAAATGATTTTTATTATCTGTAGTAGTAACCTAGTAGTGGTGGTAGTCAAACTGCAGTTCAGCAATATTATGATGTTTTACATTTTTGAGGAAATGTGTTTAAAAAAAACACATTCTAAATATTTTCTTCAAAATACCCTGGTCTTCAACACGGATATTCCATATGCTTCCCCCTGTTCGTAAATCAAAAGCAGTGCCACTTTTATCTTAGACTATGTGTAAAAATAGCAATCATGCTTTGAACGTGCTCCAGTTCAAGTCCCGCCAACCTTCTTTCAACTCTTGCATGCATTTCAAATCCAGGTGCTTTTCTGCCGGTGTGGGCTTCAACCACGTCAGCCCTTTTCAACTCACTACCGATCATGAAAGTGCACCATAAGCCTATAGCATCTATGGGGCTGCCTTTATGCATCACCCACAGTTGAAGTACCCTCCAAGAGTTCATCCACACTGTTCATAACATGTTTTGAGTAGTGCTGAAATGTGTTCTGTCCATTGTTCCTAACAAAGCACATGTGAAATACATGAGGGAGTTTCACGGATTGGATCAGCAGTGGTGGTGGGAGGGTGGTGCCTGGGCGGATTGCAGGGGTCTGTAACACCTGTTACATATTACCATTACAGACTTTGATCAGTGTCTTCATTAGTTTCCTTTGTAATCTCTTTTCTTTTATGGTAGAGCTGACCCAAGTGAGCCGGGTGCAGTGATTTAACACACATGTTTCTTTCACCTGTCTTGTAAAATGCTCAAAAGCTCTCCCACTTTCAAAGATGTCGGTGTCTCTGGCATCCCTTACTAATAAACGGAGGGGGTTCTTTTGATTCCTATTTATAACCTACATTTCCTCTCCTCTGTCCTGGCCTTCCAAGGGAAGGATATCTTTGAAAAGTATCCTTGGAATCATTTTGTGAAAACTAGATCCATGTGCATGCATATATATGTTTTTTCACATTAACATATGTCAGCCTATAGTGCCTTTTTAAAGCTACTATCATGGAAAAAAAATCTTATGATGTTGTAAATAATTTCTTCTTTTTATCGTCTGATGTCAAAATCTGCCTTCATCCAACCTCCATCACCCCGATCCATCATTACACTGTGTTCCTTTTATGCGTCAAACTATCATTCACATATTCACACTGTCAGTCATCTTTACGGTTAACATTTCAAGGAACAGAGGGTTCCCTGCCTGACTTTTTCTGGCTGAGTCTGTCAGATTTTCGGCTCTGAGTGAACATAGTGTATAGGGCCTTTAATGGCATTCAGGCCACTTACCTTGTCCAACAATCCCTACAGAAGCTTGGTTTTTAACTCCATCGTTGGTGGCCCATTGGTGGAATGGTATCAAAGTCCTCACAACCCCCATGGCTTAAATATCATATGTTCACAGTGGGGTCTATTAAATTATTCACAAAGTATATAAACCATTCAAATCATGTAGTTGAGATCTCAGTAATGGAGGTTTGTGGAATCATTTCAGAGCCAGGGAACAGAGAATTGCTTTGATCATAATTAGGTGCATTGCTTTAATATATACTTTAATGCAGTTCATGAGACAGAAAATTACTTCACTTTAAAAGGAATATTTAGACATTTCGGGAAATATGCTAATTTGCTTTCTTGCCGAAAGCTAGATGAGAAGATTGTTACCGTTATCATCTGTCCAGTAAATATTGTATAAGGCTACAGCCAGCAGCCAGTTAGCTTAGCTTAGCATAAAGGCTACAAACAGGGAAACAGCTAACCTGGCTCTGTCCGAAAGTAACAAATTGTGCCTACCAACACCTCTAAATCTCACAAACTGACACGTTATATGTCATTTGTACAAAAACTGAGGTGTAACAACGAGAAGTTGTAAGGGGGTTATGACTCCAGGAGGTCACTGCTCCTGGAAGAAATCTATCACATAACCCCCTGTAAAACCACTTGTCATTTTTACCCTTGGGCTCTTGTGTAGATTAAACAAACAAGATATAACGCGTTAATTAGTGAGCCTTACAAGTGCAGGTAGGCGGAATTTGTTACTTTTGGACAGAGGCTGGCTGGCTAAATCCCCCTGTGTCCAGTCTTTGGGCTTAGCTAAACTAACAGTCTGCTAGCTGTAGCTTCACATTTACTGTACTGACATGAGAGTGGTATCGACCTTCTCATCTACCATAACTCTCAGCAAGAAAACAAAAAACATATTTTCCATGTCAAGCTATTCCTTTTAGGTATTCTAAGATTACTGTCATAACTTCTTGGGGGGGGCTACAAAGTTGATGTCAAAGTCTTTTTTTAAATCTAGACCACTCCATTCAAACCATAAACCCATTCCATCATTACAGCGTGTTACTTTAGGGAATGCGTCAAGCTATCATTCATATGTTCTCACTGTCAATCATTGTGATGAGGAACATGTCAAAGAGGAGAAAGTTCACTGGATCTTTTTTGTACAATGGTCAGATCTGAGGCTCTGTGAACAATCGCAAAATACAGGCTCTTTACATGAAGACAAGCCAATTACCTTCCTCAACAATGCCTGTCATTTGTCCTACAGTAAATCAGGCTCTAAAGCAGGCACCTCTCCTCTCATGTCCGACCTGTGGGGTTCAGCATAAGGCAAGATCATCCCTGTACACACTCTGATGTGGTATCATATGGGATGGAGGGGGGGAAATCACTTTGAACTTCTTCTATCATCATATAGCCCTCTCTACTAGTCTGGCCAATGTGTTTGCGCTCACGATGGTGGTATGTTTTCTGTTATTGTGCATTGCATCAGATCCGAATGACCCTTTGACAAGGCTCCTTTCTGTGATATAATGAGCGTCTGAAAAAGCTGGGGAAGAATAAAAGATGAGAAGAGCAGGGTGCCAGAACGTACTAAAGCACAGTAAAGGAAGACAGAGAGATTATTGTGTTGTGTCTGTATTAAAACCAGAGCCCACAGCCCTGCAATCTCTCCCCCATGCTTCCAACTATTGTATGGCCTGAAAAATCAGAAATACAAGAGATGGGCTTCTTTGTGAATAATGATATCTTTCCGATGCAGGAGTTTCTGTTGGGCCACCTAGATTTTATTATTACGTTATCAAGTTAAGCTATGGTTTCTGTATGAAAGAGAGGAAGCAAACTACTGGGAAAACTGAAAACAATACAGTCAAGCTTTGTCCTGCACCACACGGGACCTCTGGTGAAGGTACTGTCAGAATTGTAAACAGCATTTTTCACTCACCACAACTTCGGCCAGGGACTATCCTCAGCATATTGTGCTGCATCCGTGAAGACAAGCTCTTTTTTGATTTTTATTTATATCGAATGAACATATGGAGCAAGTATGTGCCTTCCCTGCTTGCTAACCTTCAATGCTTAGCCCTAGGAAACTGTTATTTGTCAGTGCTATAAAGCAGATTGCTGCCCAGTGGTTTCAATTAACATGAAAGAGCTCTTCGCAGGCAGTAATAGTTATATCAAAACCTGAAATGTATTATTTAGGTTATGTGCTGGAGTCCTCCAGACGATTATGTCCTTGTTCAGAAGAGGGTTTTCTTTTCTAGCTGACTTTTTCCATTCCATATACTCCACCGCCTTCGCCTCGTCCCTTTGAAGCAACCCCACATCACTCCTGTACAGTCTCTTTGTAGCACCAGGGTACCTGTGGCTCACACCCGGTGGCCTATTAGTTACAGGGCATAAAGAGTGGCACTACTAATAGTGACTAATAGTGGTGGAGAAGATTAAAAGTCCTGTGTAGCTAAGAGGGTAGAGTTTGGCAGATTTTATAAATTCTCCCAGGTTTTGCTATTCATTCTTCACTGGAGCCACATACTGTATAATGTATGCATTAATGGTCCTGGTACTTGCATTATATTTAAATGTGCAAAATGTAGAATGTGTAAAAGGTGAAAAGTTGAGTACAGGCATTCTGAGTGTTAGAGGAGAGTTGCCTCATTGAATCATTTCATAACGATCATCTAACTGTGACACCACATGTCATTTCTATTACCATTGTATTTCTAAGCAACAACAGGTTCGCTTACAGATTGTACAAAATAAGATTATACATTACATTTATGTTTGCAATGAAGAGTCCATTTAAGTATATGACATTTTAAATCAGGTCATGTGTATAAATGCCTAAATGGTCAGGCACCAGAATATTTACAGGTGTTTCATCTTTATTTATTTTTATTTTTGTTTCATGAATATTTGGACAAGTGTTATGTGTATCTCATTTATGAGTCAAATCAAATCCAATCAAAATCAAATCACATGAATATCACTGCCATTGAGTGATGTGTTTTCTGCCAGTACAATGCAGGATGATGCCAGTAAATGCTGCTTTGACCAGTTAAACAGGTTGCCTACCTTTAACATTTACTCAATATCATACCTTTGACTGTGTTTTGACTAATAAGGATTGCTAATAGAGAGGCTGAGACTGGATCAGTGCAAATTTTCTCAAACTTCAGTCTGAATCCTGACAGGGACAGAAGTATCTGAGTAGCACCTGCTGTCCAGCTAATATAACTACCGTTCTTTAATCCCCAGTGAAAGAGATTGTTTCTTAAAGCCACAATGAAAGCTCTTCAGGGACAGAAGCCATTTGTTGCTCTAGCCTTTAGCTGGAATATCGTTAAAAACCTTGCATCCCATGGCCGAGGCTTAAAGTGCACAGAGGGCCCCTTTACAATGGTTCAAAAAGTACATGCACCATTCAATAGATGTTGATGAAGCCTCAATAAATGATCGTAGAGCACCACAGGAAAGAGCCCTTTGGTTAGCGAACAGAAAGAGCGTGCAGACTTAGTCTAAGATGTGGTACACCTCCTTGCCTGGGATCACTTCCAGACACCGAAATGAGGAAGCGCTTTGCTATTGCTGTGATTTGAATACCATGATCACTGAGCACTTTTATAAGAAACCCATTAAAAGTGAGGTTTTGACATACAAAAGAGCCCCTTTTTAAATCTCACGCACAATGTCAGGCTGAAAGACGTTATAAAACTCTATACGGAAGCATACATCCTCTGTGTGTGTCCTTGCCTCGTGCGCCATCAGGACGGAATATCCTTTGTAGAGGTAGAGATGACCCGTTTTTCTGGAGAAGCCTGTGCCCTATCGCTCAGCGCCATGCTGCAGATTAATCGCACATTTGTTCAGCATGATACAATCGCCCAGCACCAGACTTAACTTTTAACAAAGACGTCTGCCTGAAATATGCTGATTTGTCAAAACACTCCGTGATCTAAGAAAATAAGTCGTTCTGAATAGGACCAGCTGAGGTGGACACAATGGCCCAGTGTGACCCCTGGCTCCACCTGCTCTTGACAGTGTTTATAAAGTGCCAACTCCTCTCATTAGTGCTCCTATTACCCCAGAGTTACAGCGGCCCCGCAGATCAAACGCAGCCAGAGAGTGAACAATGGCTGAAATGGCATTAATATGATATGTAAGAGTTCAACAAATATTGGGAGGGATCGCTTTGATGGGGACTGTTTTACATTAGAGGCTTTTTATTAGGGCTTTTCTTGTCTTTAATGTGCATGTTTTCCCCTTGAGTCAGTGTTACCAGGTTTAGGTCTTGTTGTGTGACCAGCTGCTGAATTCAGTAGAAGACACACATAAGGCACACATACGACAGTGATTGTTAGTACACACTCAGGACATATAAGAATAATAATAATAATAAACTTTATTTGTATAGCACCTTTCATACATGAAATGCAGCTCAAAGTGCTTTACAGTAGAATTAACATAAAATGAAATAAAACTCAATTGTCTTTTGATGTGCAACTCAAAATCCCTTCTGGGTTAGTAAAGATCTATTCTATTGTATGCTTTTTTTCACTGGTGCATTGGACGCTACACACACATTCATTGAATTAATCTGCCCATTTGTTACTAATAAATGTTAAAAGTGTATGCTGATGAATGGGAAACTGATTCAAGTCTGGCAAGTGATCAAGAATTCATCTGACAGCCTCGAACTGTACCCAAACCCACCAGTCTGACCACTGACATGAACACTGGAATGTGTTTATTTATTCGTGCACATTTCTCCTCATTTCCAAATGAGCTGACATTATGGAGCGTGCTCATGGTGACAGGTACATTTAACACTGACTGAGAAGTTGAAATCACACTTCCAACTTCCCATATACAGGGCTTCTTACATTCTCTTGGAGGCCGCCTTCACGTCTAATTATTGTACATTCAACTGAATGGCAGGTTGGTTTATAGTGGAGCATACAGGCACATTATACTCCACTCCCCAGCCAACCCTCAAAGGTTAAAATGAGAATTTGTTGGTAGAAAGTACGTGACATAAACTCTAGCCCCTAGTTACACTCGGCCAAGTAATTTTTCAAGATTGTTTGCCATTTTTCCATTCAGTCAACTGTTCCGACTGAGATGTTCCTTGCCGCCGCTATAGGTTTGTAAAGGGGGAGGGGGGCTCAGATTGGATGTAATATAGCTATAATTCCTCGAGCAGTATTGAAAATCTTTTGGATGCAGTGCCACATGTGTTTGCATGTCTGTTTGGTTTGGCCAGAAACTGACAGCAGCTTCTGGTTATCCAGAACCCATTAGATGCTTTGATCCCAAATGGGCCTTGTTTCCATTTGCTGAAAATAGTGTTCTGTATTTGTGCTGCGGTACATGGATTGGACCTCTGTGATTTGTTCATACGTGTTAAATATCACGTCTTGCAAGATCATTTTAAGGCATGCAGAACTGCCGTCATCTTCATCATCCTCCTCCATGTTTTCACTCTCATTATTACCATCATCAATAACTGATTCCACTGCTGAAGCATGATAAATAATTATTTGGGAACATTAGTCTCTTAGGGAGTTCTGAGGATTGTAGGATAATTTATAATGCCTGTCAATTGATCATCTCTCTGAGATGGATTCACTACACTCTGCATAATAACTAATGTTTTGGTGATGTCACAGTGTCAGACTAGCAGCCTGACCTCTGAAAATCTGTACACCATACATCACAAAAGTACCACACACCTAGAGGTAATACTTTCCATGCAACTCTGACACAAAAGCAGCCTCGAGCCAAAGTTTGAACAATTCAGCAAATTATGTTGTTTTGTGGTATATGGTTAAGGCAGATTAATAGAGAATGTGGACTGGCTTGTTACAGGCTGAGGACAAGCAACTAACAATGTCTAAAAAAAAAAAAAAAAAAGAACACCACAGCTTTTTTACACATGTAGATCAGATATGTCACAGAGCCAAGTCCCCACTTCAACACTGTGTCAAAGGCGGCTCTGGACCGCATCCCGAGCTCTTTGCTTGTTTGTCTTTTGTAAAAAAGGACAACTACCCCAGCAGTGCCAAAGCACCCCAGGCTCTTTGATATGTGAAAGCCTAACAGTGGGACTGCTCCCTGCTCAGCTGGTACGCAGATGTGTGTGTGTGTGTGTGTGTGTGTGTGAGTGTGTAGGGGGAGCCCGCTGTCTGAACTGAACACAGATTAGTGACTCCTTTTTTTTATTCCTAAAATAATTAAAATAAACCCCAGTGCATGCTGGGGAATGTGTGAGGGGAAAATAACATGCCACTAGCCAATCAGAAGCAGGTGGTAGGGCTCGGTGGCTACAGACCCTGCAGCTCTTATCATAAAACAACTGCACTTTTAACTTTAATTGTAGTTGTGGATAGATTTGGGGGTTTGGGTTAGAAGTGTTTTATTACTTCAGACTGGAATCAAAGCAACAGAAATGTAATTATGTTAAAAGCAGGCAACAATTTTGTTGTAATGGATGGTGGCCAAGTTTCAGGCTGAACTCACCGATAAGGGTACTGCCACACACACAAAAAGTACATACTTTTGTATACTAGTACAATTCTGAGGTACTTTTGAGTATTTCCATTATGCTAATTTATACTTTTACTCCAGTGCGTCTCAGAGGAAAATATTGTATTTTTCACTGCACTACATTGATCTGGCATCCACAGTTACTAGTTACATTGCAGATTTAGATTTTAGATACAAAACATATGATCAGATTATAAAATATGTTTCAGTGTTTCTACATTAAACTACCCAACAGGATATAAAATGAGCTCCATGTTGACAACTATAATACTAAAAGGCGGTTCACACATTAAAGCATCAGCATTTAATATTCCATGCATTAATTCTGTCAGTACAGTGACAGAAGCCATTCTGCTGCATAATGAGTACTTTTACATGTGATACTTTAAGTACACTTTGCTGATAGTACATCTGCACTATTTCTTCAGTAACATTTGAATGCAGGACCTGTACTTGTAATGGAGTATTTCTACACTGCGGTAGTGATACTTTTACTTAAGTGAAGGATCTAAGTACTTCTTTACTACTGTTGTATATTGTAAGGCAAAAAAGACTACATGGTAGTATTTTCAAATGTAACACTGAAATTGAACAATTGAAGAAACTGAAACAACTTGTTAGCATGAATAAATTTTCAAAACCAGTCATCAACACATTTTTTATTTATTTTAATGTCTCTAAAGATAGACCAGAATAGTGTTCAAACTCCCATTTCAATCACACTTCACCTTCAATTAATATACACATTTCTTTGGTTTATGATGCACAGATATTTCCAGATACGGGATGTAGTTTTCTGGTTGCAGCTACTATTCTAACCAGTTTAATTTGGTAGAAGTAAATGCCAATAAACATATCAAATAAGTGCAACAATTATGTGTGTGTGTGGGTGTGTGTTCCGGTATGCAACCTGTTCAGTCCTCAGTTAGTGCACAAAATAACAGCTGCACGGCAGGTGATACTCCTGTTAGAGCGGTCAGAAACCCACACACACACGTACATACACACAGGCACTTCTACTACTGTACATTTGACTTCCTTTACACTCCTCCAACTTTAAGATGGTGGCTGTTATTCCATAAGCTGTCTGTATAGTGAACTGTTGAAATAGGCCATAGGTAGATCTCTGTGTGATGTTCTCGGTTGCGGTTCGGGGCTGATGGCCTCCAGTGAGTTTTTCTCTGAACGTAGTGGGGGAGATTATGATGAAAGGAGCAGAGAATGAGATGACACACCCTGTCTCCATAATTCGCTGCTTCATCATGAACAGAGGCATTAAGCGCCCCCCTTTTTTCTCTCCGGAGAATCGTACATGTCACACCGCACACTGCCTCTCTATGAGTCAGTCACCTCAGGTGTTTCGCACGCACATCAACAGAGGCATGGCATGGCATGGCATGTCGTCAGATTACTTCATCCACAGCATCTGAGATCACAGAGAAAAAAAAAATATGATTGATAAAGCCAAGCAATGATGCTTCACTCCGCCATGGAGTTTCCCTCGCCACTAAAAAAGTGGGTAGGCAAAACTGTGCCTTGAGGATCTTCCAGACAACAATTTCATTGTTAAGATTTAAACAGAAGCTTTCCCACCCTGCCAGGAATAAAACTCTTGGGAAAAACTGATGTATTCTGCTACATTTTGTCTCATTGTTACATTTTCACATTGGTTAACTTAGTGTAATATAATGTCTAAGAGCCATGGTAAAGGTATAATCTAGCCACAAGTGCTCAAATTCAGACCCAAACTGAATGTTTTTAGACTGTTAGTGAATTTATTTAAAAGTTTTTGTTAGTTAACCTGTCCTTATTTCATCCACGTAAATCATTTAATGATATGGCTGCACCTACTGATACTAGATGGGAATGAACTTTGCTATGCTAACAGGCTCCATGTCACAATGGTAGCATGTCTTGCAAGTTAGTTGTGCCCCGCAGGTAACAGTATAAAAGTAGCCTGCTATAAAAATGTATAATTTTAAGTTTTTATCAGTTTTTTCAGTTTTTTGTACATCTACATTTTGTAAATGTCAATTGCGTGTGCATTTAAGATGCTTTCTGATTTAAAAAAAAGTTCACCCTATTTTGACCTATGTCACATCTGACCCCAGTTTCACACACTGTAAATCGACAGACAATTTTTTTTAAAAAAGCAAAAGAAAAGCAGCAATCCAAATGCTGAACCACAAAAACTTCAGACTGCCATTTTGGGGCCTTTCCCATAACCCTTAGCTCTTGGTAATTAGTCAGCAATTGGAGATAAAGCGTGTGATTGGGAGTGAAAACAACATGGGGATCGCAGACTGTGGTTTGGAATGGCAAATTCCTCCGGGAGACACAAGTCTGTCACAGAAGGAAACGCTTGATTTAAAGGCGTTGATTCAGTAAATTACGCGCTCTGAGAGGCAGCACAGGGTTTTTTAATTGCAAACATTAAATTACAGACTGAGAAATTGTGGCATGTACTATACAGTATGTATTTAGACAGACTTGCAGCTGTAGCTTTGGTCCTGATAAGTGTCAGCGTCATCAAGACATCTACTTGTTCATGGTGTGTGTTATCTGAATGTGTACGGGTAAACACAGACAATTCATAGGTCCATAGTCCATTTAGAACACATAAAACAATATTAATTTCAGCTAATAGGTTTGTTGGGTTGTTAAAAATTTCATAATACTTAAATTCAAATGTACAATAATCTATCTATGTGTATTACCTGCTCTTTCTTGTTGCACCTAGTGTACTTATGTGCACTTTGATGTGTTTTACATGTTACTGATCCTATTTTTAAAGAACGTTTTTTTCTCAGGAATAATAAAGATCTATTCTACATTTGGCAGCTGTAATATTGTTAGATTATCACACAAAACCATTTAGGTTACTTCGTATCTGGCACCTATTAGTTAGTGGTAACTCGTTTGTATTGTGCAGTTAGTATGTGGCACACAACTGACTCACTTGTCCACTCACCGTGTTGAATTTCTCTCACATATGTAGGAAGTTGTGACATCCAGTCCACCGAAATGTCTACATAGTGATTTTTGGTTTTCACTGTGGTTGTACTAATCTCCCAGTGGCACCAAACAGATTTGTGTCCCTATATTGGGCTCTGCAATGGTTACCGCTCAACTATGTTGATCGCTTTGTGGAAGGATGTGTGTTTCTTTGTGTGTATGTGTGTAAAACCTGCCTGTAGCATGCGTCTGTTTGAGGGTCTCTAAATACGGCATGTGTGCTCCTGTGTGTGTGCACATGCAGTGGTGTCACACATGGGTGTGAAGGACTTGGTCTTGATTGTACTCGTCTGAACGTGTGCATGTGACAAGTGTGTTGCGGGGGAGGACTGTGTAATGTCAACAAACAACAACAACAGTTACACTGGCTGCCACCAAGCCTTAGCTATGTTGTAATTAGAAGTGGATGAAAATGTGGGACAACACTGCCTTTAACCATAACCAAACATTTCTCTCAGGCGGAGGATTACAGACAGAAACTGAACGCGGTCTGCTCTCCCGCGTCTCTCTGCGTGCCACATGTCACCGCTCCTCTGGCCACTGATCTTGGTCCTCCCCTATGCCACCGGCCATTTGGGCCTGCACCCCAGATGTGTGATATGGTCACCTTTAACCACTCAAGTGATTCACCCTTTGTGCATACATGCATGCAAGTGTGTGGGTGTGTATGTGTGTGTGTGTGTGTGTGTGTGTGTGTGTGTGTGTGTGTGTGTGTGTGTGGGTGTGTGTGTGCACTGGAATGCTATTATCCTCCAGTCTGTGCTGCCTCCCACTGGTTGGGCATGATACTGACAGTGACACTTCAAACTACATCCTCTCTTGAGAGACAAATACACTTAAGTAATAATGCAAGTAATTGATTTTGCATTTGTGTTAACCTGCCAGGAGTTAATTGCATCAACCCAATTCGGAAGTCACCGAACTTTCACATACTTTACATACTAACCCTCAACCAGCTGGAACACCAAGAAGTTAAATAAATGCTAACAAGGAGGTGCAAATCCAATGTTGCCTCACATCTGTATTTTCCACTGTCAAAAAATGAATGATTTTTCACTGCAGCTCGGTTTAAAACAAGACCACCGCATGCGTGAATGAGTTTCAGGCTCTGAGCTCTACCACCATGTCCTGGCATGGGGAGCACATCTGAGAAAACTTGTAAACAGTCAACCATAATCATATGTACCCTGAACGGAGACATGATTAATCTAATCCCTGCCTGTCTGAAAATGCCAGAAAATGTCTCTCTTCTGGAAAGCAATCAAGATGGGCTTGCCCTGTGGATTTACGTTACAATGGCTGTGAAAAGATAGAAGCAAAAGAGTTTTATCCAATTTGCTAAGTTGATCAGGTTACAGTGAAGGCATGCTGTGTTTAACCCAGTGAAATCTGCAGCCTGGGGATTATTGAGACCTGTTAACTGTTGCCCCTTCTCTGTCTCCCTTGCACATCTCAGGCTGACCTCTGTGCATCCTCTCAAAGATAGATATTGAGTTTAAGAGTTTAATTGGATGCAATAAAACAACACAAAGCCCGCTTTGTTTTCCAAACACTCCATCCAAATGAGGGAGTTTGCTGCCAGCATCCCAAACCCTGCGTGGGGAGGGAAGCAGGGCTACAAGTTCAGCTTTGGGCCTGACCTTCAACATTCCTGTTCCCCATGTTCGCCCTCCTGTACCTCCTCTGGGGTTCAGTCAGGTGGGAGTGAGTCCCTCACCCCTACAGCAGCAGCAAGAGAGGTGGTTTGAATGCGCACAGAATGGTTTGCTCAGCAGCCTGTTGCTTCGGTTTGTTTGGAGCTGCGGTCCTCGCTGGAATATGTAACCAAATTCCTTTCCCTGTCCCACAATCGGAGTTTGCTGCCAGCTTCCCTGGCAATGAGGCCCTGAATTAGGGCCAGTCCTCCTGCTCATCCCACAAAGTCTTTCATGTTCCCAAACCGCAGCCTGAGCGAGGCGCCTCGGTTTCAACAGCAGCAGACCAGCATATGTTTGCCTAATTCCTGAGACATGATGACAGTGGTCTCCCAGCCACGAAAAGACAGCTTCAGTTTTTTTTCTTCATCCTGCACTTTAATTATTATTTTCTGTTGTTGATGACTTCCAATAGTTACACACCACATGTTTTCTCATTACACATGTTTAAATTCTTTTTATTTTTTTTTGAGCAAGCCCCAAACCCACACCCCTAAACTTTTCCTCCCCCTCCTCCTCCACCTCTTTCACCCTTCTCATCCCACAATGCTTTGCTAGCGCATGACCCTATAACTGGAAAAAACCAAAGAGCAGCGGGGGAGGTTTTTCATTGCCCAGCAGGAGATGGAATTATGGTTGGTTATTACCCACAACTGCTAGGTGTAAGAAAGGATCACAGAGCTGAGAGGTGGACACAGTCTTCCTGCCACAGGTCACAGCAGATTACCCAGAACCAGGCCTAATCTCATAAAGACAGGGTGTTGGAGAGCAACACCCAGTGCTGCACCCAGCGATGCCCTCTTGAACTTGTATTCGCATTTACTGGCGCCTCGTATACCATCAGAGCCTCTGTTTTTTGCTGTCTGGGGAGTTTTGCTGATTTAATATTTCTATGAAATGCAGAGCACTTTAATCACAGAATGCAATTAGGAATATGAAATTGGTGTTTTCACCACAGTGGCTAAAAGCAGCAGCCAGCTGGAGCAGGTAGGTATTCACTGAATCTCGACAGTGATGGATGAATTGACTGTTGCTGGAATCAAACTTGCAACCTCACAGTGTTAGAACTTTGCGCCCAGTCTCAAGGCGTGATTGTCATAAAAACAAGAACAACACCCAGTGACATGCCATGCTTGCTGGAGAGGTGAAACATACAACCACAAATCTGTTACAGGGCCAGAGAAGAGCTCCATGAAGCCAAGAGAAATAAGCACCAGAATCGCACTGAAAATAATCAAAATTTAGTGGCGCATAATGGTTTGCTTTGAAGGGGAAGGTATTCATATTTTCTGTTGTTTATGCCACTTATCAGTAGCCCTGCTCTCTCTCCCCTCGGGCCAGTCTTTTGGGAGCTAAGACTCCTTGGCTCAAATCAACTGCCTGTGGCTGTCATTGCATGTGTTTCGTTTCACCGCTAGTTTCCTATGGCTTACTGTGGCCCTGCTATCCTCTCAGATGGCGTGTGACACACACTTATCCCAGGCAAATCTGAGCGTCCCCTCCTGCCAAGTCAAACAGCAATCTGTATATTGCTGACGTCTAACCCAATATCTTTGGACTTTTAAAGACGTGTGCCTTTTTCTGCTTTTTCATGTACAAATCTGACCATAGTTTCAAATACTCAATCATTAAATTCTCAGCACTGCTTGCTGAAACATTCAGAGTTTATTTTATTCCTGCATGTACAGACAGCCGCAATACATTTTTAGCAGCCGCGGCAGGAGCCGTGTGTATTTTAACGCGCTGGCCATATGTGGCACCCTGACCTCTTTCATAAACAGAACAGTCTGCAGTGCACCATGGGTCTGTTTCACCAGTTTGGGAGAGGAAGAGAAGGGGTGGTAGAGGGGTGCTTTGGGAGGGGTTCTGTTGGGGTAGTTTGAAAATGGAAGTTATGTTGGAGCCGTTCCCCTTTGAGGAAAGATGGGCAGCACTTGAAACTCTGCATTTAACTGAGGTCCAGCTCATTCTTGTATTAGTTAAGCCAAAGACTTTATCCGTCTGTTTACCAGAAGGTTGATAGAATTAACTTGAGAGGGACTCCCTGTCCTTAAACCGTCAGGCAACATCCAATCCTTCAGGCAAGTCCAAATATATTGGACTGTTTCAAATCCAACCCTGCATCCTTTGTGCTTTGTAGTTCAGTCTTGGACGCAGAACAGTGGCTAGGTAGAACAATTAGCTTTCCATGAAACAGCTCTTTCTCTCAAAAACAGATGATCAGTCTCTGTGTTATGGGGTCTTTGATTGATGTGGGTGGCCGGAGTTGAATGCTAGTTACTCTAAGCGGGCCCTCGGGCCTTGGAGCCCTATCATTGCAAAGGCCCCCCTGTGGCGTTCTACCTGCAGGTATCAGGTGTTGTGAGAGCTTTCGTGGGGGGTGGGGTGGGGCAGGGTGGGGTGTAATTACACATGCATGTGAAGGAAAGGCCTCTGAGGGTAATGAGGTTTGGAGGATGCTGCCATCTCAGCGGGTGGTCCCTCCCACCACTCTGACACCGATCCCCTTGCCTCTCTGTCTGCGGCTGCTCACGCGAGTCGCCCCATACGCCCCCGGTCCCCTCCTCTCCCCATGCTCGGACAATCGGATGGGCTTCAGTGGGGGCCTGGAAGTGGCGCCCACCCCAGTCGCTCCCAGCCAAGCAGGCTCCCAGAGCTGCTTCCAGGCATTTCATCACATTACATCAGATCAAAAGCAATAAGCTAATTACAAACGACTGTGGGCATGCAAGCAGTAAATACAGAATCAACATAATTGATTTAATCCTCTCAATGCTAAGTGAAAAACTTATCAATGCTGGGGACAAAATTACAGCCCTGTTTTCCAGGGCAACAGCGACAATTGGATGAATTAAAAGATCACATGAAGTTCATTCAACCAAAGTAGATTCTAGTGACGCTAGCGCAATTCATAGAGAAACGCTTGGCTAAATGGAAAGGGAGAGACATGTAATTTTAGGCCTCGGTGTTGCACCTAGGACATATTTAGACTTACTTGTTTTGTTTGTTCATCTGTTTTCTTTTTGTCATGAAGAGGGTTTTGTGTGCACGAGTTTCCTCCATCATTCATTGCGGCTGCAGTGAGGGGGGGGGGATGTTTAATGCATGCCTCAATATGCATCTTAAAAGCAAAAGCATTAGGAACGATAGTGAAAATGCAAAGGGTTTTCATCAATGTTTACTTATTCATGACGCTCCGAGAAAAGCAACATATTTTAGAGCAAATCCATGTTATCATTGGAGAAGCTCCCCCACAGAAGTCATTTTCCACCTGAGGACATGCGCTTTAATGACAGTTTGAGGTGGTGCCGCTGGAACAGAGATACAAACACAACACATGCAATATCAAAGTAGAGGGGAGGAGGCGAGTTTTCCATATAAAACTTGTGCTGTATGATAAGGTTATGATTCCTCTCTATCTCATCATCATTCTGGGTTGAACATACAAAATTGATTTTTTTTAATATATATATATATATTTTCCACCTTACCAGCCATGCCTCGCTCTTCTGCTTTCCTGGCTTTTTTTAAACACACATTCTTCACTTTTTTTGAAGGTACTTTTTTTATTATTATTCTCATACCCTTTACTTTTTGGCCAACAAAAATGGTAAATACAGTGCTTTATAATCGTTTTCTATTGACTTTACACAACTTGACAGATACACATCAGAGCAGTTCATCAATAGTATTTTTGACTGTTAGTGGTTATGTGTGCATGCCGTCCAGTGCTGAACATGTGAGTGCGTGTGTGTGTCTGTGAGGGAGAGAGAGAGAGAGAGAGAGAGAGAGAGAGAGAGAGAGAGAGAGAGAGAGAGAAAGAGAGAGCAATAATGTGTGTCAAATTGGCCTGCCCCCTTCCTTGTCTTTTGGCGCTCGCTCTGCGGTGCCAGCCCTCTCTCTGACCTCTCATATGTCACACAGCTCTCTTATCCAGCATTGTTTTCCTGGAAGATGTCGACCGTGGCCTGATCATGAACTATGAGCCCCCAACCTCACCAATACGCTGGGAGTTTGTAGTACAAGTCAGCCATCTAATGGATAACAATGGAAACAATTTTGGTGTCAACCTTATTTTACTATCTATCTATCTATCTATCTATCTATCTATCTATCTATCTATCTATCTATCTATCTAGGGTTTATAGGGTTTATAAAGATTAGTGCTCTGTATAGGAATAATTGCAGCAAATGAATGTCCAAACAGCAACCAGCATCCTCTGCACTGTTGTCTGGGGCTCGTTATTTTCTTATTTATCCTGCATAAATAACCTCAAATTATCCATAAAAACATAATGTCTTAGAATTCTTCCCACTTCATCTGGCTCTGATTAATGTTTTTACAGCATGGAATTAAATGTGCTGGAGACACGACCCGTGCATGTATGGGCCCCAGAGGAGGAGAGCTGTGACTCCTTAAGAGGAGGGGGGAAAAAATCTCTTTGTTTTCTGTAAAGGGACACGTCGTTCTTAACTGCTTCCATGTGGCCTCAGTCAGTGCGGATCTGAGGAGTGAGGTGGCAACAGATAATAACGCAAATAAAACGCATGGCAGTTAAAGCGAATATACCAGCTGTGCTGTTTGAAATGGCTCGTCGTCACTCAGTCGGTTGTGTAGGCGTGTGATTGCTGTAATGGGACAGAGTGGAGTGTGATAAACTTACAGTCTCACTTATGGAAATGTTTGCATGGTCTCTTGACGGATGAGCGGCACTTGTGTTTGCTGCAAGCTAAAAGAGTTCCATATCTGTGTCTACCAAGACCACAGTAGCAGGTGTCTAATGTGACCATTTTGGTTATTCAACACATGAGTCCATTATGACCGCTGAGCCGTGAGAAGAATAGGGGGAAGGAGGGCTGCTCCTTTAAATGGAATCTTTAATTTCACAGGCCTCTTGATATCCCGCCGCAGTTGCGATTGTGTAACAGAAAAGAGGAATCAAGGCTTTTGAAAGCACATTAAGCAGAAAGCAATTAACCAACACACAGTAGTTAATTTTTGTATTAATACTTCAACAGCTGGTGCAGATTGCTTCCTCATTTTTATCTCCGCTCCAGCTGTTCTTCCACCGACAAGAACATTAAAGAGGATTTGTCCGTAATAAAGTGGCTCCATATATAGATACCTCGCTGAGAAACGGAACCCGTAGGGATTGTGGATTTACATATAGAAAAAGTTGGGAAAACGGACATCTTTTCAATGCCCCGCTGGTCTTCCTTTCAGTGAGCACCTCCAATGGGAGCTGTTTCAAAGCCCCCTTTTCTGTCTACTGAGTGTTGGCGTTGGTGTACATTTCAAAGTTCTTTTCTGACATCCTCTACAGATGTGCTGCTTGGAGGAACATTTGTTATATTGTGAATTGGGTACTAAAGGCAAGGCCCAGGAACATTTGATTAGTGCTCATACATATGGTGTGCTAGGCCTGTGTGTGAGTATCTCTGTTCTATTCTAAAAAGCCAGAAGGCAGGGGGAAAAAAAAAAAAAAGAAGAAATTAAATGATTTTTTTATACGTTTCTCTGGGCAACAGCTTTCCATATTTGAAGGATAATGTGGCTTCTATTTCTGTCTCCGAAAACCAAATGTATTATGTTTTTGGATCAGTCAGGGGCGAGGAGGGCCTGGCCATGGGGTCTTAGCTGACTGTCAAAACAAACATACCAGGAACAAGTTGAGACAGGCTGCCACTAGTGCCACATCCGTCCTGTCTTAAACCAGCGTAAACCACAAGACATGTACTCATGCACCCAGGCAGTTGCCACACCATGCCACATGCCTGCTTTATTAAGTGAGTGCTGGGTACGGCTGAGTGACAAGCCTCAGGCTGGGGAAGAACTCCTCTCCTCTGCTCTGCTCTGCTCTCCTTGCCCCGTTCATTCTGCTCTCTCAGATGTCAGGTCCTGGTAACAAAGAGGTAAACTGGTGCAGCCTGTCAAGTGGTCTGATAGATTTTCTTCTTGAGAGGAGAGACTATGAGGGTCAGAAAAGGCTTGCTTGACGTGCGAAATTCTCCTTTACAGCAGTGTGCATACATCATGACATGAACAGAACTGGTATAATAGAGAGATTTGGAGGATTTATGTGGCGCTCTGTAATTGAACATAATTGAGAAAGTGTTTGACACTTGATATGGATTTATAGTGCCACTTACCCAAAGATTTTTTTTTTCTTTTGGCTGGCTTTTGAAATGCTAGTCTCAAGTGAGATGATTTTGGTTATTTGTGTATGAAGATTCACAACACTAATTATAACAGTATTGCATGGGTAACTGTGTCTTTAAAGCCGTTGGATCATTTAATCCCCTCACAGAAAATGATTAACAAAGGGGGAAAAGGACTGTTTTGGGGTTTTTTTTGCAATCTCAACACACGCCATATTTGCTTTGTTGCCTAGATACGTAGTGTTAATAAGAGTGATGCACGGGGAAGAAAAGTGCACTGTTGCCACTTTTTGCAGCACAGAATTAGTGGCAAACATTATGAGAGTGCAAGCCATTAAAGTAAGAAATAAGTCTTAATTTATAGCTCTGGTCTGTTTGTCATTTGGCTTGGCTACTGCTTTGTTGCATAAGTATGTGTGGAATAATTACGGACACAGCGAGATGGGATTTATAATGGGGCTGAGGATGATGAGGACTGCGCTGGAGGAGGAGGGGACTGCGACCCTCTGCAGCAACGCCTCCAGATGTGCAGACGGGGGCCGCAACCCTGTGTGGTTCCACTTTAAACGCAGTGGGAGAGGAACACGGCCTGTGAAGTTGATGCGCCAAGTCCAGTGTGTACTCGCGCGTGTGTGTGTGTGTGTGTGTGTGTGTGTGTGATGGTACCACCGTCAATATTTCAACTTGCATGTCATATGTGTTTCGGGGGAATGTGTTGGCTGGACTTTTCTTCTTATGGCTGATAGTTTTACAGCAGCAGCCAGAGAAAGATGGGCTGTCTGTAAAGCATATGCTAGAGACACAAAGATTTATTAGTGACAGATTACCTGATTTGACCCTGCTAGTCCTGACACACAATTAAAACACATTCTTTCACTCACTCACACCCATTTCCCCATGTTGCTCCACCTCTCACCTAGATGTTTAAATACCATAGTGCCTCTTGCCTCAGATCATCTGCTCAGCTGGTTGTTCTGGTAACATACTTCAACGTCTTTCATGCTGCAGCTGAGTGCTGCCCGGACCACTCAGAGTGGAACTGCATGTGCTATCCCTGCCCAGGGGCCTCAGCGGGGCTCTGGGGAACCAGGTGTTACTTCCTCCAGCTCTTTCTCTTCTTCTCCAGGACGATGGAGGCTGCACTCCTGGCCGGTGGGATGGAAGGAATTAAGGGCCAGCTACAGCCTTAAAGTCAACTCATTTGCCCAGCTGCTCGACACAAGAGCGCGGCAAGAATCAGGAAGTCAGAAGTCATATCAAAAGCATAGCAGCACTTTTATTAGACTATTTCCTATGTCAAAAAGGAGCCACAGTCAATTTCAACTGAAATAGCCTTGTTGGGAGCATAAAAGTACTGTTTAGGGCAAGGTTGTCGGGGAGGACAAAATTCAAAAAAATCATTTTATTGGGTCCCTTGTACCAGCTGGTGTTCTCACATGTTAGCTCTGCTGTTGGTAATAAAAGAAATTCACGTAGCGTGTTGTCTGCCTCTGGGAAAGGTCTTTGACACCGGTTACAAGGTCCACCACTGCACGCACACACACGCAAGCAAGTGGGCTATTGACAGCACCATAGCTGTATATTTCTGTCTTCTGGCTCTCACAAGCACGTTGGATAAATCAATGTGGGTGCTGTCGCCACTGTTGCAGCCACCCACACAGCTGTGGACAGCTGTTAGGACATGGTGGCCCTCTGCCTCTAACTATAGACCATGCACTGACTTTTTCCATAACTCCCAAGTGTTGTATTAAGGCTTTATGGCCCTATATTCGCATATATGTGAGCATAGGCTTTACATGCCAAAACAATCTGACCCCTTTGTACTCTGTCATCAGCTCAGACTGTACTTTTCCTAGGCTGCTTTTATTCACCGAGCATGTCTCCTGACTTTCCTGTGATCACCTGTGATATAATAATCGAGTGCAGAGCCTTTGATGGCCTGAAACAACAGCTGAAATTATGATTATATACCATGCCTGGTCATGAAGAGACGGCAAGAAAGTTCACATTTTGTTCTAAAAAGCTTTCCTTTGATTTTTCCATTTCAAAGTCTGGTATCATACAAATATGTCGGGCAGAGACTATGCCACCCCTCCCTTTCCCTCCCCATTTTATACATGCTGCTCTCATCACTGAGAACGGAGTGTATCCATAATAACTTGCACATGTCCCACTTTTGTCTTTGCGGTTCTCATTCGGCTATAAATTGAAGGTAGACACTTTTTTCTCTGCCTCTTTGGGTGATGTGTAAGACAGGTTTAAATGGATGTAATTTCACTTTGAAGCAATTGTGTGACTCATTAAATGGTGCCAGTTTGCGTGTACATTGCTGGTGGTTTTTGGAGCACCACGAGGGCCCTCCGAGTCACTGTGCTTCAGGTCCTCAGCTCAGCAAAAAAAGAAGACATCTGGCACCCATTCGGGTGAGAAGGCGAGTGCCAACACAAAAACATTAGGCGACGGACCAAATGCTTTAAACCCCAGTCTAACACGGAGCGCATGACAACCAAAATCGAAACCTTTCGGCGAGCTTCAGCATTTGCACTTCATGTGTTTCTCTAAAGATTTCCCTTCCCTGACTTCAGCGCTCTCTGTAGTGAAACTGATCCTTATTGAATTATGAAGGAAGCATTGCACAACCGTGTAGCCCAGCCACTCTCAAATCCGCTGTGGTTGGCGTAAAGGGGATGGTTAATTTTTACATTAGAGAGACGGGAGATGATTTGGTGAGTGGCATGTTGTCGCTACTCCCCAAATGACCCCTAAACCTTCTGGTTCCTATTGGTACATCACGTCCCACCCCTGTCACAGCTTAGTTGAAAACCCACATATTCTAGAAACACAAGAAACGTGTTTTTTGACGAAACAGATAAAATTCCTATCTACTAATATTCCCAACAGCACAGTTCTTTGTTTTGTTTTTTTAATTTCTCTTAGCTTGCAAAGGTTATTGTTCCCTCTTAACATTTACATGTGCTGTAGGAAAACAATGCTATCAGTGTATTCGTTTTCAAGTTTCCCATGCATCCAGTCCTTCCAAGAACTGTTTGTGGTTTGAATTTTGCAATGAATGTGGACATTATTCATATAAAATATTATAATCTCTCATAAAAGCTGGCTCCAAATAGTCCTGCTTTTAGGTCCTTTCCACTTTATAGCATTTAAAATACACTATCAAAATACTGGATTATGTGACTTCAAATTTACTGAATGAGAGACATTTCTGGTACATTTCTTCAAGTTTGGGTCAAGAATGAATTACGCTACAGAAACATGGCAGCGTTAAACTTGCTAAAACTGATGTATCAAAACTTCTCCCTAAACAATTTTATAAATCCTTTCTGTCAGCCAGGTTTGTGGTACTGTGAATTGATATGCTCTCTGGAATCCCTTCACCCAGCAGATTTATAGTGCATTATTTGGATCAGTGGGGCTGGTGTAGTTTGCCAATAATGGCCTGGAAAAGTGACCATGCTGCTTTTCAGTTATTTTTCAAAACTGTTGAAGAAATACTCTTTGAAGTCTTGAGGTGATAAGTTGTAAATCAGTGAGAAATATACACTCTTAACCTGGGATCTATTACATTTGAAAGCAAGATCACAAAAAGGGAATAATACATATTTCTTTTAAAAGTCAACACTAAGCATGACACAGTGTTATTCTATCATGTCATATCTTGAAAAAAAAAAAGTGAATCCAAAACTTGGTGTTATTTTTTAATCCAAATAAAGTTACCTGCTATCATACCATATTGTCTTGATGTTTTTTAAGATATCCATCCATCCTGTTGTCAAAGATGCATGCAAGCAGATCAAGGCTGGGCATCATGTCTTTCAAATACTAGACATCTCATTTCAGGATGAAACTGCAACATCTTGAATGCGACTTTTTACGGAAAGCTCCCGAGCAGTGGTCCATATCTGACCTTGGGGATATGCTAACGCTGTGGCTTCGCGGAGATTTAACAGTTGTCATGAAAACATTAAATTGAGACCACTGCATCTGGCAGTCAGACAATAACGCCGGCACATCACAGTGCTGCTTTTTAGTGCCAAGGAGCGGTGACTCATTTCTGATAAACATCTGCATCATAAAATAAAAGCGTGGCCTTGCTTGCGTCTTGGTAATGGTACAGTGAATATCAGTTATGCGAGCAAGTGATTTTTTTATTATTATAGTTTATTCAAAGCATACAGCTGCATTTGATACAAAATATTTGGCACAGATTGAGTGAGCTCTGTCATGCTTTCCACATTTTACATGGGATGATTAGTAAATTATCAGTATAATTACAGTATTTCTCTGTTGCGCAGTTCCATAAACACTGCTGCCATTGTCTATAATAGCAATAAATGTGTTTGGATTTTATGATATACTTAATTTCTTCCAAACATCTGAGCAACCTTTCTTCCTACAAAACAAAATAAGTTGATGATCATGAAGCATGTGTCCTCAGTCAGTGCATAGAAAGTGGGTAATATTCTTGATATTTGTGTTTGGAGGTGGTCACTCCTTGTGCTCCATGCAGTGATACGTATATGCTCACCTGTCACTCTTAGATTGCCGATCGAATTGAAGTTCAGTTTATGCATCAAGAGTAGTAGCCTAGTTCTCAGCCTGTAAAACTGTTGTTTAATGTCTTCTGTGGTTCCAGATGGAGTTTTCTAAAGTTTGAGAAAATAAGCCAGGGGATGTCATTATGAGGTTGAGAATTTTTGAAATAAAAAATAATGCATTACAAACTGGAGGTATGGGGTTTGAAAGAAGTCTGCATTAGATGATGGGAAATATAGGAAACATATTAGGAACTAAAGGTCAGGGTTTTTTTCCTCCAATTTTATGAAAGTGCAATATTAAATTGCTGGAGTACCCCTTTAAGTTTGGATAGTTACAAAATTGCTTTGAATGTCAATTTAGCATACTCACTCTACATCGCATATTCTTGATTTTGTGTAAACTACCCATTCTTTACTGGAACAGGCTGCTGCAACAGAAAGTATTCTATAGTATACAGTATATTCACATCACAAATACATAAACCTACGCACAATATTCTTAATTCAGTATAACTACATACATCATACACACTTACAATAATATTCTTTGGGGTTAGTTTCATTAAGGGGATAGCGAAGTACAAATAAATCTCCACTTCACTTGATCTACAAGGACAAAGATGGATTTCCCAGTGGAAATTAATGTGGCTTAGAGCATTAAAAAGACCCCTGGTGATTTTTTTCCAATCAATCCCAGCTACAAAAAAGTTAACTTAGATTGAGTGCATCTGCAGAAGTCAATAAGATCCCTTAAACACGGCTTGCTAGATGAGGACTGAGCTGAACTTAATCTCAAGTTGTCCCTCCTCGCGCCAATCTCTGTTCCGTTAAGTGGTAGACACAATTTAAAAAACTCTGCCAGCCAAGTGATAATCAATAGCTTTCTCTCTCCTGTTTAATCAGACGGCGATATTTTTAATTTGTTTGTTTGTTTGTTGCTCAGATACATGGCTGTATCTAGAATATTTATTTGCCCCAGAGGTTTCTCTTGCTTTGGTTTGAGTCAGCATTTTGCATCATTAGCAGTCCCTGTGGAATTCTCTAATGACAGTCCCAATTTGGAGCTTAAATTCAGTGCTGAACAGAAAACACTCCTCTTTTCAGCTGGCTGCCTCCATAGCTGGCCAAAGCCATTGTTTTACAAGTGGAAACCCCAACGACAATTATGCCTTGCTGGTTACGGTTTGGCCGGGTGAGATCGCAGAAGCCTTCTCCTCATGCTCCTTTTCTACGAATGTGGCTTTCCACAGTTAAGGCGACACAAACAAACAATAACAAACAAACAAACAGACAAAGAGACCAAAAGTTGAACAAACCAGAGGGGATAACAACGACATGGCTGAGAGTTTCCAGAGCTGTCACTCCAGTGAGTTCTAGAGACCCGATAATGCACATAAATGGAGGATTAGTGGTCAACCTTGGAAACACATGTGCTGAAAGCAAAGGAAGTGGAGCAGAGAAGGAAGTTTGGCACGTGCAGCAGCTGTGTGGTTGTAGGCACTGCAGGGCTCTTTGATCTTCTGTACTCAGGTGTGACAGGGCTTTGGCAGCCTGTGAGCCTGGTGCAGGCTGAGGCTGAGGCAGGACGGGCCCATATGGTCTCAGTGAGAGCGTGAGAAAGGGCACCTGCCATGGAGCAAAGAACAACTCAACAAAGTGCTGAAACATTTCCCAAAAACTTCTGAGGCGGTATTAGTGCACAGACCTGGTCAGCTAGGATCTGAAAATAATGTTTAGAGTTTGTTTGAAACTCCTTGGTGCTCCAGAGGGATTGAATTGATAGAACTAGACAGTACAAAGACAATTTTAAAGGAAATACAGAATATTGCATGGGATTGATGACGCATCTGACACTATCTAAATTACCCTGATGTGGTGAGCTCCACCCATGGCTTGTCTAAATTGATTGCATTCACAATGATCCTTTTGCACAGTCTGCTAGTATTGCTGTGTACATCTTTTATAAACCGGTACCACTATAAAGGATGATTACCCCAGCATTAATGGTCCCAGGGCTGATTGCATCTCATATAGCAACTGTCATTGTGTTGACCCTGTCATCAGCAGTGATCAGCAAAGCTCCAAAGGAGCCAAATAGGTTGTGGTATAAAAAAAACATGGTGCCATCATCAACTCAGCAAATTCACAGTTCGTCTGGTAACCCGTCTTAAGGTCTTTCAATAAATCAGTCCAAGCTAGGATTTATGAAAATGACAGAGTGAACCCAGAGGTCACAGGCGGTTTAATTTGCTACTTGGCAGTAAATCCTCTAATTGTTTCTCATTGCGCCTTTACAGTTGTACAATAAGACCACAAGAATACTAGCTTGCATATCTGGATACATAAAAGGAAACAAAATATAATTTTTATGTGCTGTCTGCTGGACACACCTATGTTTAATAAAATGTTGCATTTGATTTTGCCCTATAAACCTTGTCTGCAAAATAGGAAATTAGCCTGTTACCCTGATGCTTAATGAGTTGCATGTTTTTTAGGAATCTAAGTGAACCGTTACATCCATTTTGTCATGATTTGGCAGGCTGTGTTTCAGTCCTGGGCTCTATTATTTCTTATAGGCTAATTAAGACATTAGCCATTATAGAAATTCCTCCACACTCTTTGTGGAGTCAAACCGTAGTCTTTCGACTTGTTCCAACTCCCCCGCTGCCTGGGCAGAGCTCAGGCCTGAGGTTTTCTCCCCCTGCAGCTGTGATTTCTGGAGCAGAGACAGGCGTTAGCGACCACTGTGACCTCTCTGACCCCGTCAGCGTCCATCCAACACGACAACCTGAGAATTCAGACAGATAAAACGTGGAGTTCTTTCAATGTATCTTGAGCAGCAAGGCCCTCTCCCTCTGTTTCCAGCTTTCACTGCACCCTGACTGGAGTTTGTTAACTCTGTCATTTGCAGGGAGACTTTACAAAGGTCACTGTCTGTGTATTTTTCATTAACAACCCAGCGCCGCTCACTCCTCAGCTGGATAATGAGAACCATCGCCTCGGCAGATCTGGAGAAACATTTTTGGTGTCAGCAAATGTCGCAGCTTGATGGCATATAAATGTAATTTATCAGCGTGTTTATGTTGCCGGTTTAGTAGGACATTTTTATGCCCCACTAGAGCATGGATGCTGTGTCAGTGCATAATGACAATGTCACTTGCAATAACAGACAGATTTGGTATTTGTGACGTCATCTCATAAAGCAGCTCTACACAGTTTGTGAACTGTGACAACTTTATGATTGTATTTTACTCTCTTTAGGATAACTTTTTAATATGAACATACTACCCCATCGCATGATAAAAACAACTGAGAATAGACTGGGCAAATATAGAATACCCTTTTGTTCTTTAACTATTCTTGTACTGTATGTTTATACTATCCTCATGTATTAAAACAATGCATAAAAGTCCTAATTTAAACAGTACCAACATGGAATGTGTTGGACCAAGATTCACAGGAGGCAGGTCCAAAGGCCACTGGCTATTTTAATATAAAGGCTACAGCTTTGTTACTGCACATGCACATTTGGTAAATGCACATAAAGATACTGCAATCTTCAAACAATACGAAGGGTTGAACTTCTCCAGCTCTCACATCATGTCTGCGAGGGAAGGGACACTTTTATGGCAGCACTAAAAGAAGCTGGCTGAACTTCTATGTTTGATCCTCACAGGGAGTAGAAAAAAAGGCACTTTAATCAGTTCAATACCTTTTGTTTTTTTGCATGGACTTAACAGCGCCGTCACGAAGTAATTGTCAGACTAATTTTACCTTTTAACCCAATTCCCTTGCAGACTCAGAATTTTCCAAAGCCTTGTCTTCAGCGCATTTTGTAGGCATGTCCCAAGTGTCGTGGGCCAAACTGCGTTGTCAATGACAATTACACAGACTGACAGCTACAAAGACGGAGGAGGCTCCTT
The DNA here is from genome assembly GCA_002120245.1 of Maccullochella peelii. NCBI lineage: Eukaryota > Metazoa > Chordata > Actinopteri > Centrarchiformes > Percichthyidae > Maccullochella > Maccullochella peelii. Next base: position 104,182 of record LKNJ01000517.1, read on the forward strand.
AATAATTTGTAAACAAGTTGCAAAATGGAAAAGAATAGTATGAGCTTCAGATAGCTGCATGACGCTGCTACAGTATTGGTTATTACTGATCAAAGGGTTTTTGCTATTGGATAACGGCCATGCTAGCAGTCCAACCATTGGCAAGCCACCATGGAGGAGCTTGATAACAGAGCTCATTTGAATGTAGCCTTCTTGCTACAGAGGTTTCGCATGCCAGTTTATTCATGAGGTGTGCATTCCCCATTGCTGCTGTCATTGCTGGTGAGGCAGATTTCATATGAATGGCTGCCACTATATCAAAACCAGACCAGTCTGACAATTATCACTTTCTCAAACTGATGGCTTATGCTTCCTTTCAACTGAAAGGCAACAAATAGTAAAAAAGAACAAAATCATGGAAAATAGAGAAAAAAGAGAGAGAGAAAAAAGAGAAAAACTATGAACAGAAACAGAGAGTGTGCAATAGCAGGCAGAGGAATCATAAATCCTTTCTTTGGTTTGAGTCTAATCAACAAGCCTTTTTTCATTTACTTGCTGCTGCCAGATTTGATTGATAGGTCAGCCATTTTTTTCATGGATCATTTCACTTCCAGTAAATATGTGCACAATCATGCTGCCTCTCTAAAATGAGAAAAAGAAACACAATTTCTTTTTGTTGTCAGTCTTGTAAACCACAACATTTGTATGTTGTCCAGTAATGACAATGTCAGACAGAATGAGCCCCAGAGGGCTCTCCGGGCATGAGTTCTGAAGGCCACAGGCTGACAGATACATGTAGGAGAACAATGCCGAGGGGAAGCCTCATCATTGACTTTGTGCAACCACCACCCCTGCCCCTCATAGCCAAGACTTCTTCAGTGACCGGGATAGCATAACCTCAAGTGGATGACATATTCTGATGGCAGACGCTCACAGAAAAACTATGTTTTTGTTCGAGGGTGTAACTGCTATTTTTTATCACCAGCAATTCCACAGTGACTGCAATCTATCAATCTGTAACTCTAAGTTTAAACTGATGAAGTATGGTGAAATGCATAACTATGTGTCTGCTGTTTGAATTGGAAAAAGATTAATGTCCTCCCTTAAATTCATTTCAGTCTTGCTACCATTACTGAAGCACATACTGTACACATATATGGAGTTATCAAGGTCCAACTTCAATTTCTGTTTTACAAAGGTATTATGATTTAAAGTGCATGCATTTACATCTTGATGCCTGAATATCTGTCAGTGATTGTCCTTGTGTGATCCTCTCCCTTTTCCTCTAGCGCCACCATGAGGTTGATATTTTTGGTTTATAGTGAACTTTTGTGATGGACTGGAATGGAATTTGTCTCCCTCAGGATACATTTTAAATTTCGGTGATCCCTTAACATTTCATCTAGCACCATCAGCAGTCCAAACTTTTAACTTTTAACTTTGGTTTTTGACCAAATGCCTGCTAAACTAATGACACTCCCATCTGCTTCAGCTGTACTTTGTGTTTAGTGCTAATTAGCAAATGTTACTAGTTGTAATAATGGTAACTAAGATGGTGAACATGGTTAACATTATACCTGATAAACAGCAGCATGTCACTATGAGCATATTGCCACACTGACATTAGCATCTAGCTCCAAGCACAGCCTAAGTTCGGCTACTACTACTACTTAGTCTTGTTTCATCATATATATTGTTATTTAGTTTACAAGCAAAAGAAGCAAATGCTATTGTCTTTGCTTTTGTCACATTATCAAAGGCATAGACTAACATGAAATACACAGTAGTTTTAGTGATTGACTGATATTGAATTTCTGATTTAACATTGTAAATACTACTGTCCTCTTTCTTTCATTCACAATGGTGGATTACATTAATTTACATTTAACATATAGCCACAGTTGGAAAATGTGGCAAAATGTAATATAACTGTGATAATGGTGGGGGCAAGGTGACTCGGTTGTTAGTGCTGGGCTTAAAACTGATCTGGAAGTCCAGTACCTGTCTGTTTGGAGTTTAAATCTTGTAGCCTTGTCTTGCCTTGTAGCTCTTGTCTTCAACAACAAGACAGCAGTGGAAAAAGAGATAGAGAAAGGAGTCAGCCAACAGCAACTTCCTAACTTCAAAGATGTTTGATATCACACTCTATATAATATATTAGTGCAAAAGAATGTGATATTTAAAAGACTAGCAGAAGGACTCATAGGGAGCGCTGTGAGTCCATCTGTTGAATACACTAACACTATGAAGTACAGATGCACATGAACTGACTGAGACCGGTTTAACATTAACATACATTTGAAAAAGTGACATTTACTCTGATAAAATTGTTGCTGCAACATTAAGTAAAGCTCGATACTTGCTGCAAACGGCCAATTTCTAATATTTTTATACAGTTGTTTCCTGAAGTAAATGCATGGACTAACTATCTGATGGAGCTGTCAAAGTTTCCTCTGAGACTCGGAGAAAACACACCGATCCACTCCGGCCCGGTGCGGATTATACCTGTGTCAAAATGCTCAACACATCTTCACAAACACTTCACAAGTGCAAGCGCTGCATAACAGTGAGATTTCAAAGAGCTACACCAAGAGCTGTGATAGTACACACGACTGCCTGTGTAAGTGATGAATCCTTACAAAGAGGCCCCTCAGCATCCCAGGAGATGTCCTCATCTTCACAGAGAGAGGTAACGCAGAGGACAAACCATAGCAGATACTGCAACTATCTCTCTAAAGTATATTTATAGCACTTCACTTGTATTTAAAAAGTTTAAAAACCTATCTGAGAATGCTAAATATCTTTGATCTCCTTCTGGGCATAATGCAAATAGATTTATTATGAATTATGTTTACTTTTTTCTGCCTATTGATATATACACTGTTTTCCTTGTGAATATAACCAACAGTATCAAAGATAAGTCTGTTCTACAAGGAAGCTTTGTGACTACACTCTAGTCTGCAATTTGTCAGTGTGATATTTGCTTTCATATCTCCACTGGCACTAATGGCTTGTGGTCCAATAAACAAGAAAAGCACACAGCGAAAACTCCAACATGAATTCATGTATGGTTTTCCTATTTATTTATTTTTCGTTGTACCTATATATTTCTTTTTTTCCCTCATATAATAATGGTCTAACAGTTGGGAATGGTCCACAGGTGGGTTCACCTCAAGGTTAGCAAGCCCGTCTTCCCTTATCATACTCAAAGCTACGAATGCTTGATCCACTCATTCTTTAAATGCGAAAGCTTTTAGGTTTAACCGGCCCTCAGTGGTGCTGCCGCTCTGTCTGTCTCCTCCTGTTTGAAGATAACATCAACTTGAGCTTATTTCAAGCGCATTCTGGGTCATAATACATTTTACACAGACATTAATAATTGATAAAGAAAAACAAGCAAAGAGGTTAAAGTCATAACAGCCATTCAAATATAACAGAGGACAGTATGGAGTCGGTTTACCTCTGACAGCTGATCAGTCGCGCTCCTTCTCTTGAGTTTGATCCGCTCTCCGCTGCATGCTAGTCAATCATCAGGAACAATAAACCAAGTTGCTGCAGGCGTGACGGCGTGGAGAGCAGAGAGGAGCACGGTGGCTACTCGTCAGACTAATTAACCATACAGACAGGGCCCAGCGCCATAACCCAAGACAATTCCAATCTGAGGGGCTGTAATTGAAGTGACAAGTTAATTACAGGCTGATATTATCGTGCGTTCCTTGTAACACCCCTCTCTAACCCCCTCCCCACGTCTCCCTTTCCTCCTGTCTCAGTCTCTTTCCCGTTTTCTCGAACCTGCTCTACCTCCCATCCTCAGATGTGTTAATTAACAACAGTAGCCCAACAGGTTTGGAGCTTGCGCACGTGCCCTCCTATACCCCTGACCTTTTCACCTGTGCTGGATGTATAATTAAACGGAAATGAGTCCACTTTGTCTCATTTTCATTTACAACATTTATGAGCTGCACTTTGTGGACTCGAAACTCCCACCAGCCACGGCGGCAGCACCGCTGCCACAAGCCCCTCGGCTCAGCCCTCTCCGCCCGATCCCACCCAGCACCTCTGTGCACCTCTGTAATTAGCGTTAGCATCTTCTTTAAACAAGCTACATAAAGTTTAGTGGCAGGATTAAATCAGATCATTACCATAATATGGCTGTGCAATTTGCCCCTATCTCTCTGCTTTTCCGCCACATCAAAGCCCGGCGGAGCTCTGGTGTAATTGGGCCATGCCGCCTTGTCAAGATGATTCAGCCTGATGGCTGCTCCTCTCCCTGAAAAACCTCCTGGGCATGATAATTAATGGAGAAGAAAGTCAAGTCAGCGGGAAGAGAAGAAGAAGGAGGAGAGAAAAGAAATTTAAAAAAAACTTTGGACAGCTCCACATGAATATTTCACATCTCTGACTTATTCAAAATTAACATTATCAACTTGATGTATAATGGATATTAACTTTGTCAACGCTGTTTCCTTTTAATCCAGCTATGTTTTTCATGATGTTCCTCAATCTGATTCCTTACGCTGTGACCTTATGAGTGGTTCTATTGATGTAAGTGAAGTGAAATCAAAGTGTGTTTGGCTCATTGTATCCCTCTTAGATCAATGTCATTTGTGATGAGGTGTCGACATGAGGACAGCTGCCATTCAATGAGTTCACATACAGATGATTTTGAAGCTGATTTCCCTTTGGAGTTAAGGTAACAAACAGTGCACAGTGTATCTATTATAATTTCCTTTTCAAATAGTCTCGGGAGACCAATGCCAATGGCATTACAACAACCCCAGCGTCTTACACAAAATCAGTTTTCTTTGATAATTTACATCATTATGTCACCTTGTAGGAAGAATGTGAATTACAGGCCTGCTGTGCCTTTGTTGACACTCTTTGCCAACAGTTTGGTAATGAATAAGACAAGGCTTCAAACACAGACAGGTGCTGGGCGTCTAGTAACTCTCACTATGAATATCCGGAGTAGAAAGTCAGCCTGGGTCACTGTTGATTTGTTGCAAATTAGCACCATATGTTTAATCTCTGCGTTTACATATGAATGACTCAAAACACAGAAAGGGAGGCTGGAGGTGGGTGAGGAGATGAATATCGATGATTCTTCTGTATGCTGGGTTCGGGGGAGAGGTGGGGGGGACTGAATGGTGCCTGCCATTCAAATGTCCATCATCTGTTCAGCCAGTGAGGGAGGAGAGACAATGCTGGTGACAGTTGGTGACAGAGACAGCTGGTTGTCCCACCAGCCCCTGCCTGTGATCCACTATGAGGTGACACCTTGGCCAAAAAAAGAAAAGGAAAGTGGGGAAAAAAACATCTTTGACTAATCAAAACAGCAGACCAGACGCCCTGCCTGCGCCACGAGGACGCCCGGCTGGCATGTCAGACAATACCTTCTCTGTAACAGCGCCCCACTACTCCTTCTTCCTCCTTCCATCTGCTCTTCCTCAAATCTTCACCCACCAGCATCGGGGCGCTGGGGGTTGTCAACTAAACCAAGTAACCTTTCCGCTCTCTCATTTCTTCCACCCCAAATTTGAATATGAAAAGGGACTCTCTCTTACCCAGTCAAAGACCATCACTTTAATGACATTTGGCAGTCATTTGATTTATTAGGTTTTAGAGGGTGGGGAGAAGAAATCCACTAAATATTTCATATGCCATGCTAATCCTTGTAATATTGCCAGCTGAAGCCATGTACCTGCACCGCTAAGACGTGAGGCACATGGATTTCTCGCAGTCAGATGGCTGGAAATGCCTGTGAGTCTACTGAATAATAAAATAGCTGTATTGAAATATTTAGACTTTGATTCCCATTAAAGGAATCTTTAAAACATGAGATTTACGTTTTGGGAAGAAAAGAGTAGAACAGATAGTGGAGACAGCAATCACAACACACTCCCACAGAACAACCTTCAGCCAGTCTGAATAACAGTGTCTCCCTCTGTACTCCCGCTAAAAAGTAGATTTGGGGAGAAACAGGCAATATAGGTTCAAACAAAGAGCACGCTACCACAGCAGAACAAATGGCTCACAAGAAGCAGTTTGCGTGATAGCATGTGTGTGTGTTTCTGTGGTTGATGTCGGGTGAAAAGCTCAAGTGATGAGAGATAGAACCTACACATATATAAAACATTCTGTGACAAAAGTAGCTTCAGAACTGGGAATGAAAGGAAATGAGGTGTCAGCAGTTTCATTCCACTCACGACACTTCTCTCATCTCAGCACTGTTTGACATTTCCACAGCTGCTCCGAGCAGTAAGCGTCGCACTGAGGATAGCAATGCTCCCTTTGTTCGCCGAGCACTTTGTCCATTTGACTGCGTTCCAGATAGACTGAGAGAAGAGACAAAGAGTGACAGAGACATAAACGGAAGCATGTGGTTTACTATCTGCATCCCCAGGCCTCGAGGCCTCGGTTGGCTGACAGTATATAGGCCTGATGTGCAGGCGCGTAGGCGAATGTGCCACATGGTGCTTCCTTGCCTCTCATCTCAGGACACTTCTGGTTAAATTTGTCTCTTCCCACAAGTCCTTGGCAGCCACTTCTCCCTCTTTCATACGTGACATTGACCTTGCTGTGACATCACCCCCTCTGGGCACTGTGGCATCACTGAGAGATATGATGAAAGCATCCAAAGGCAGGCCACCATGACTACACACAAAACAGACACCACTTTGAACTCTCTGTCTTCTTTTGTTTTCGCTGCAGTTTAAGAGCAGGGGTGGTCAGAGGCCAGCGCAGCTCGTCGTAATGTGCGGCTCACATGTGGCCAGAGCCTGAGTAATGCTGCTTCTTTGGTTGGGCCATGTCGAGAGACGCGCCACAAATATCCACAGACTGAAATAACAACAACTGTACAACAGTAAACGCTACAGATCTAACATTTCATTTTTAACCAACCAAAACCAGCGTGCTGTTCTATTCTGTTCCACATAACTGCACTGCTGTAGGCTATTTGCAATATGCAATACCCAAAGGCTTTGGAGCTGGTAAGATGAGAATTCGCTCTGTTGACTAGAGAAGAAACTGTGATCTTTCTGTTCCCAGCATATTCTTTTACTTTGGGAATACACATGTGTCACATAATAGTATTTAAATGTGATATCTATGCTCACCTGCATTGCCTTTAAGAAGAGATGATGAGCCTTGGATGTGATGTAAAATATATAGGTATATATCTAGCATATACTGTATGTCGGCTAATAAGTGACAAGCTATATATATACTGTATATATATAGCTTGTCACTTATTAGCCAATAGCTTCTTTCAGCTTATTGTGGGGAACAATGGAGGCCCCAAGGAGGCTTAAAGAAGCAAATGAAAACCCAGAGGAGACACGGCTCTGCATTCGCAGTGAGGGGGGATCACAGGTAATGAAGCAGATATGTATGAGGTTGTGTGTATCTGTGTTTGTTTGTGCCTGTGTGCACATGTGTACTCTATGTGTGCATGTGCTCCTGCTGGAGCTGCTAGTTATACATGCTAATCACAGCTACGGGGTGTGTAATTGGACATAACAGGCGTCACTCGGGCGGGGTGGGCGGGGAGAGGCAGTGTGGCTCCTTGAAAGCCCAGCTAGCTAATTTGCACACAGTGATATTCCCACGTTGACAACTTGAGGCAAATAAATGAGCTGGGGAAAGGCAGCCAGACGATATGCCACTGCGCACCCGCTGCTTGATTTGCCACCAGGGCTTCGGAACCCAGGTAGCACAATTACTGCCCATCCTCTCTCCCTAAATTGTGAAGCGGAAGAGAAGTGACACCCATAAGGCGTGCATCACTGTAATCGAATCTAAATGAAGGCTGTGCATAACCAGAGCTCCCACCTGAGACAGTAGGAGAGATGTGACCGCGCCAGCCTGTCAACACCGTGTCAACACACCCGTTCACAGCCCCGTCCGCATGCATAATCACACCAATCATTACAGTGTCAATGATGATCATGTAAATATAAAGAGAGGAAGGAAAGAAGAGGAAGAGGAGGGAAGCAGGGAACGATGGGTAAAGCCTCAACTTAGAGAGTAGAAATAGCGATTGTGAGCACGAGCAATGTAGCAATGGGGAGGGAAAATGCTCGGTTTAATTTCGATCAGTTACACTGAGTTTACTTTTGGTGGTAGGAAGAGGACACACATCACACCTGTGCCAGGGTGGAGATGACATGTAACACTTTAGGCTAGGTGTAACTTTTAGCAAACATGTCAGCATCCCAGTGTGCAGTGCATCAACTCATGGGTGCTCCTTCTCATTCTCTTTGCAAATAAGTCATGTTTTGGTAATGCCATTACAGCCATGCCATTGAGAGCTCAAAATATCATTGTTGATAAATGAATATATTACCTTCGCAATAGTACCGTTAAGCTAATATTAGCAACAGTACTCGAGGCAATGGTCAATAATTGACAGAAAAAATAGCTTAATAAGTCAAGTACGTTCACAGCTTATTGATGTGCATTGTGACAGCCTAATGTTGAATTGTAATTGGACTTTTTTTAAACACCACTGAATTGTATGTTACAATCTGAAATAATGAGCTATGTGCATAAAATATGTCTGGCTCCTGGTTTGACATGCTTCGACAGTGACATGTGTAGCACAGGTCAGTGCACATGGTTGTATCTGATAGCTGGTTAGCAAGGTAGCTTGTTAGCTCAAAAATGCTGCACAAAAACGGAAGACTCCTGTCACAAAGCCAATTACTCCTATTGAAATCTATCCAAAAGAGCCATCGTATTCGTACCTTCAATATTCTTGCTGATGGTACACTGCAGTATGTCAGAGCTAGCCTGCTAGCACTGGGCATAGCGCTGTGAGTACAGTCTAGTTGTACTGCAGAAGTATGTGTGACAAATTCAGCCGGTAAAAACCTTTTTACACATTTGGCTTAATAAACGTTACATATAACATATAAAAAAGCATTTCAAAATGTACCCAGTTTGTCGTTAGTGGTTGTAATTCATTATGTAAGCATTATTGTTTGTGTATTATAAGTCAATAAGAAGTTCATAACTACTGCCATATCCTCTGGGGATAATTACATAGAAGGAAATCATCTGCTGAGTACCCCTCCTAGTACTATGAAGCCTCTCTTCAGGAAAACAGGAAAACATCCACAATATGTATTTGTATGTTTTTGTGTGTGTCCATGTTGTATACTGTATGTGCAGTTCTGCATATTATTTTTTACATGCAGTCAGCTACCAGTAATTGACAGTGATTTTTTGACACGTGTTAACAGACTTTTGTTTTGTGGGTCACACTTTAAATCAGTTGCAGCATGCATTTGTTTATGGTGGTATTACTGCGTCTGTGCATGGTTTCTTCATGGAGCTTGTAAGTGGCTTTTTGGCATTTTAATGACACAGGTTTACAGTTGAAAACCGGCTTATTTGTTAGACCTGGCAGATCTGTTGATTAATGTGTGTTGTCCTTGTAAAGAAGACAATAGGTTATGTGATGTGTCATTTGGCATAACTGTGTGTGTGTGTGTGTGTGTGTGTGTGGATATGAACTTGCTCACCATTGCAGGAGTTTAAATCATTGCTGATGTCAGAAGATACACGGTCCATGCCACCCAGCATCATTATCAGCACTTCCTGGTGCCAAAGGGGAAGCATTAAATCCTCTCCACCACCCCAGTGATTGAGACTGTCACTGTCATTAACCTGAGGTGACGTCGGAGCAGGCCGCTCAGCCTGTTAGCCGCTATAACCATTGACATCTACACACCGCTAACCCGTCAGCAACAGAGACGTATGTCTGTATAATGCTCAAGCCTGAAACCAGCCTGCTTCTGTCACTGGAGCCAAACTTTATTCAGTTTCAGTATAAGTCAGACCCTATAGGAGTTACTGCTGATGATCTCAGTGAGGAAGCGGAAGTTGATCTCAGTGATATAGAGTTTGCAGTAGCGTTTTCCACACAGGACAGTTGGTTCAGGACGGCACTGGTGGTGCAGTGGTTAGCACCGTCACCTCACAGCAAGAGGGCTCTCGGTTCGACCCCACCGGTCCCTTCCTGTGTAGAGTTTGCATGCTCCCTGTGTCCGCATGGGTTCTCTCTGGGTACTCCGGCTTCCTCCCACCATCCAAAGACATGTGGGTTAGGTTAATTGATGACTCTAAAATTGCCCGTAGGTGTGACTGTGAGCGTGAATGTTTGTTTGTCTGTCTCTATGTGTCAGCCCTGTGATTGACTGGCGACCAGTCCAGGGTGTACCCCACCTCTCCCTCAATAGGCTCCAGCCCCCCCACGACCCTTCGAGGATAAGCGGTATAAATAATGGATGATCAGGAAGTACTCTTTGGTTCCACTAAATGGCTTTAAAACTGTTGTCACGGTGCTCTGACTGCATCGAAGCTAAAGTTCAGGATGTTCTGTTGGTTTTTTTACATCTTAATTCCAAAATGTATAAATTTGAAGAAAAAAGTGTTCTTGAAACCAATGAACCTCACTGTAAAGTTTTAGAAAAATATTACTTCTCATCTTTTAGTGTTTTCCTTGACGCCACCTCTTTAGCCCAGCAGCAAGGTGCTAAATTTGTTTTTCAATGTATTTGTTCCATAATCCCATCATTCCTGTGTTTTAGTCATCCTGCTGGCCTAAACAGTCTCCTCAGTGAGCGTTTTCCTTTGCTGTCATGAACACCAGTGTGGAAAAAAAAGCTATCGACAGCACGGCTCTGGTTAAAGCGAGGATGGCGACACCCTGTTTAACGACGGCGTGTACTTTGTGCTGTAAGTGTAACACGTGATTTACAGTACAGTGGATTTTATTTTAAGAGATCTTGGGTGATGATGAAGTAGCAGCACAGGGATATAGAGAGTCTCTAGCCAGTCTCTGGAGGCTTTGACCAGACATGTTTTCCTCTTTCTTTAGCCCACAATTAGAAGCGATAGTCTCCCACTCCTACGATGGCTCCCTCTCCTCAGCAGAGATATATTTATCTGAGGATAATTGGCCATTAAATCCTCACTTGACAACTGTGAAAATGCCACCCCAAGAGTAATCTGGCTGCCAGAAAATGACAACGGTTGGCAGAGCTGTCGACTGCTGGGAGCCACATCAGGAATGGATGGATCTATTCCACACACTCACATCCATACACATGCACACATTACACATCGAACAGAGCTGGCTGTCCTAATCAAATTCTGTCCTGTTCGCAGGCTTGTGATTTTTTATTTTTTTTTTTTATAAAAAGGAAACCCCTCATTATGATCCTTATTAAAAGACAGGTCTCAGCATTAAGGATGAAACACCGTCCTTTTAAACCCTTCTGTCACTAAAGAGAAATGCACTTTTTAGCTTTATTTATTTTCATTAACTTTGCAAGCTCCCTGCTTTGATCACTTTATCGGGATACTCTATATTCAATTACGGATGTCGCACTTCTTTGAAAGCCCTTATGTAAAATTGGATTCTTCTTAGCATAGTGTTTGTCTGACTTGAGCTGATCCTTATCAAACGGTTCAAAGTATCTAAGCTTACCAGTTTTTTGAAGCTGTCGAAAGCCTGGCCAAGGCAAATGAGAAGACAAGCGTTGCGCTATAAATTTCTGTACTTTTCGTCCAAGTGCCTTGGCTGTCTGTCTAGCTGCTAACACAAATCAGACTGAGGAGCAGTAAGTGTAATTATTCTCAAAGGATGAAGAGAAGACCAGAACTTCGATAGTGTTTCAAATACTGGCCATAGTCAGCCCCTGGGTGAACACCTTCCTGTATACTGTATGTACGTGTTTTCTTTCTTTCTTTGATCAAATCTGTACCAGACCTTTTCTTACATTTGAAATGTTTCCATTTTGAGGTTTAAACATGAATTGCGTTGTGTTTGCATAAAGGAAGTCCTTTAACAAAAGTAACAAAAGTGGATCATGATCAGCGTGGTTAGACTTGTACTTTGGGAGAAGGTGGGGTTTTTGTTGTTATCGACATCTTGGATCAGCGTACAGAATTTGTGTGTTTTATTGTCTGGCAAGAAATCGCTGACCATGACAGAGCGGTTGCCATAGGAATGTGTAGGAATTATCTCTCACAGAGGGGGCCAAGGGGGTCTCTTTCTCTTAATCTGGTAAACATGTGTTGGAAATGGAAGGCTGATTGAGTTACTGTATTTGTTGGGAAAGTGCGAGGTTGTGGCAGAGCGACATAAGCTTAAATGCCATAAATGCATGGCTGGCAAAGGAGTCTATTCTGTCTGTGTCCATTGCAGTGAAAGATTTCTCACTGGATGTATCCACTCTGCTCCGAATCTAGGCCAGTGCACGACTCAGACACTTCCAGCCCAGCACCTGTGTATGGAGATGTTGCAGGCTTTCAAACAAAGGTAGCTGAGAGAAAGGGGAAACCATGCTCTGACTGTAGCCTGTCTTTTCAGATGTCATTTGTGTTGCAGATTCAGGGGCTACTCAAATCACAGCACCCTCTCAGAGCATGTTTCGGGAAACACCCATCTCCGATCCCCATCCGGGAAGCTGAGAGCTTTCTCTAATATTACTCAGATGGTACTGGACAACAGGCCGAGGATGAAATGGAATATTACTAATAATACAGCGAGCAGCAGGAAGAGGGTGGATTCCGCTCTAAAAGCTCCAGACTGTGTTGTTTATTAATTCAAAACAGTGTTTCAGTTTCACAAGCCATGTTATCAAAAATTCCAACATTGTCTTGAGTGCAATCTCATGTTGGAGTGATAATGGGACGGAAAGTACAGCAGAGGTGAATATAAGGTACGTAGCATAAACTATTCACCAGAGTGCATGAGATAGGAGGGGGAGTGAGAGAAAGCAGTGTTTCTGTATTTCCGTACCTCTACCCACCAGTGACAACACCCAAAACAGACGCACTCTACGTTTTAACAGTTTGTTGAAGAAGCTTTTGTTTGTTCCATTGTGGTTTTTTGGGGTTTTTTTTGCCTCTGTTGTTTTTTTACACCCCTCCTTTCACATCAGTCCTTTACTCTGGAGGCTGCCTCGCCGCTCACAAACAACAGCACTCTCCCAGTCGGCTCTGTTTGATGACCTACATTACATTCTCTTTGCATGGAGGTACAGCGGGCTTACATGTTGTGTGCGCATAAACTGCGGTGTAAATGACTCGAACAAAAGGGAGGAGCAGCCGTACGGGGATGGAAATGAAAGTGCGTACCATTGTAGGGGACACACTGCATCAAGACAGCTCAGTGTAGTCTAAACACCGCCGCTGAGGGTTTGTGTCACTGATGACACTTGCACTGGTGCAACGTGTGTGTGTGAACACACTTTATGTGCATTGTTTGTGAATATATACATACAGGACGTGTATGCTCATCAGGAGTTCGTCCCTCACACATGAAACGCAGATAATGCTCCTCTGGGACCAACTGGCAGCCACTTCCTTCCTCAGGTTTGACAAGTTATGTCTAAAAACAATCCACAGCAGCACAGTGCATCTTCTACCTTTGGGGCTGGGTGTGGGAGTCTCAAACCAATCCATCTGTAGTTGTGATACACAGAAAATCACCCCAAATGAGTTTCATCTGGCTGAATGGTGAACATGTTGGACGTGCTTTGATCATAATGCAAGACTCAGCGCCCCACATCATGATAAAATCATGTACTCACTTCTATTGTATGCACAGTGATTGTGCTCAACAACCCAGTGTGCCTCCTCTAGCAAAACCACATATGTTCAGCATGGATGAAAAGTCAACTCCATGATGTTCATCCAACAGCAGCTCCTTTGAGTACTGCTTTTCAAGCGCGGGCAATTACACCATCTGAAACCCACGTCTCTGCAGTGTCTCCACGCCGCACAAACTTCCCTGGACACCCCTGGCACCTTTGCTGTTGGTGTAATGTGTCATGTGGACGTCTGTTCGCATGGAAGTAAAAGCTCAGTTCTGAAATTAAGCCCCTTCGTTTCCCCTCTCCAAAAACTAAAAGTTTTGGTGTTATCCCTGAGAGCAGCACTAAAGCAGAAAGCCAGTTAAGCCCCATTAGGAGCCTGCGCGCTGTGACGATCTCATTGGAAATGCTGGATGAAAATTGCCCGGATTAATGTGTTAATCCACCTCTTTAAAATGCTAATGTCCATTTTATGCCCATTAAATCTCAGTGTGCGTTTTCTTTGATGCGTGCAATTTCTATCAATTAAACACAGAGGAGTGAAACAGGCAGGAGGGAGATTAGTTCCCTTGCTTCAAGCATGAATTTCTCCTTTTGGTTTCATATTTATCTTGAGTGGGGAGGGGGCGGGGGGGTGTTTGGAATAGGTTTGTGAAATACAGAAGGAGCAATGTGGTGATATGAAGAATTCTGGGAGCCCTGCGTGCCTTTCACTGAGCTTATGACAAACCCTCAAACATCCACTAGCAATAGAGAATATGTAAACATATTACTGGAGTGATTTTTCATTTCAAAACTGTATCTATAAAAAAATGGCTTTAAATTATAAAAAACCTTTTCATTGACTTTATATCTGTTCTTCTCTATTACTTGATCTTACATAATGATATATTAACCCTGCATATATATATATATAAATATATATATATAGCTTTTTTTTTACATTTTTGACAGTTGAGGGGGAAAAATCTGACTATTATCCTGACTACAGTAATATAATTTATTTTGTAAGACATCAGTATATGTATGTTTACATGCATTTTTTGTTGTTGTTTTTCTGTTGACCACTGCAACATCACCTAAATACCACCCCACAATCCTTTGCATGACATCACATGCACTGCCTTTTACGGTGATTAATAATTGTCCACAATTTTGAATCAAGTGTGTATAAGTCATCAATAGCTTCCACTTACAGCACCATGACATGTTAGGTATTTTGCTTATGCTCTCACCCAGTGCAAATTCCAGTACAGTATATGCAAAATACTGTAATTTTTAAATAAACATTACAAGCAAACACTTGCCATAAACAAGCCATAGTTCCCCAGTGATACTCCATTATTACTTAAAGCTGCTCTAATCAAGAATTTTATATTTCCAATCATCAAATGTAATGTGTAATATGAAAGATGTCGCTTGTAGTGAGGAACCCACAGAGAATATCACCGACCCTGCATTTCTACTGAGCTTTATAGTGTCTTTGAGCTCATTGTTTTGGTCTTTACTGCTCGCAGCTTTACTGTTTTGGTTCAGTGTAACCACTCTTATCAATCTTGTTTCCGGACGCAGCCAGAAGCTGTTTTCTTTGACAAATCTCAGATGAACCCACTAGCTGCCTTGCACCAAATGGCAGAGAGACAAAGTTAGCAACTATCTAATGAACATAGTGGAGCATTTAGTAGCTAAAGAGGCAGATATTTCCCTCAGGAGTTGGTGGACACCAAAACAGAGTTAAAAGGAGAGTGAATATTGGCCTCACATTCATTAGGTGGTAAGAAACACAACTCTAAATGTATGCTAATGTTGCTCCTTGTGCATCCTTAAATAAACTACTGCTTGCTAACACGTTGCAAACGTACCAACTTTATAAGGTCATGATATGTCAATTTTGTGTACACAGCTTGTTGCACTGCCCCCAAGTGTAAAAAAAAATAATAATGTAGGTTTAAAATTGAAGTGATAAAAAAAGAAAGTTTCTGAGTTTAGATTTTTAGAGAGTAATTAGCATGGGGATATGAGATGTGATTTAATAGGAAGCCGATGATTTGCGGTGAGCTTTCAGCCTGCAGTGAAAGATTAACAACTCCTGCACAGGAAGGTTTATTCCAACATTAGCAGAAGAGAGAACTGACTTGGACAGTGGCCAGTGCAGGTAAAATCAAAATCTTTCCTGGAGATAATAGATAATGGGACTGTGAATCTAGTTATCACAGAGGTAAAGCTAGCAAATGTGCAACCTATGCCACAGGAGTATACTGTACCCTGTCCAAGTCATTCAGACAGCAAAATGATGATGAGTTCAGAGTTCACAAGCTGTAGTTCCCTGAGTGCCTGACTCACAATAATATACACACATCAGAGCATTAGTGATGTGATTCAGAGCTATTGTCCAGCTATTGACAAATCCATTCCCAGATTAGTCAGTGTGAAGCTCCAGAAAGCCATGGGTATTGAATATGGACAACAATCACAAATTACCGAGCTGAATCATGTGTCTACATGAGCCTGCAAATAGAATAAGCAGTTTGGATAGAAATGAACTATGTGGTGAATCCTGTGGAATTTCTCATCCCACAAATGGCGGGATGACTCGCGGATGCCCTTGCTGTTGTGCAAAGCCTTTTAAGACCAGGAGTGACATAGCTTGTCCAATCACAGAGGCCTCTGTGGCTGACCATAAAATGCTTCCAGATTTGTCACACACACACAGACACACACACACACACACAGATTCATTGTTCAGAGTTAAAATGCTTCCAGTAAACTCGCATTTATCATGTGAGCACTATTTTTGAGGTACAACGCAAGGAATGATTTATGGAGGTATTTCGACTTCTCTTGCGCTCGCCCTCCATCATGAGCAAAATATGCTGCCGTAAAAGTAAAATACACCCTGTGCTACATGGCGAAAATGTACTGACTCATATTTTATTTACTCATGCAATGTGTGACAAGTTGCTGTGTGCCAATGGAAGTACCACTGGCTTTTTGGGAGGTCCAGGAAGCTATGACTATAGATTATTTAGATGTGGAGGTCTGTGCAGGCCATTAAGATGACTGAAGATAAAGCAAAAACCTTAATTGCTCCTGTTTACAAGGACTCCAAAGTCACTAAGCAACCTTGAAGTGCTGACATCCCTTATTTGGGTGGGGGCACCCCCAAGCCAACCCACCTTCCACTTCCTCCTATGCCACTCATCCCCTTCCTCTAATACACGTATTAGAACAACAAGAATCCCTCTGGCAAAACAGCCCCACCTCCATCTTAAGCATATGTGGACTATTCAGTGGGATGGGTAATTTATTAAAATTGACCTAATTTTCCGTGATATATCAAATCTCTGCCTCAGTAATCGCAAGCCCCATTTCATTGAGCGAATTAGGTGCCCACTGCTCGGTGCGATCAGAGGCCTGGAAAATGAGACCCGGACTGGTATTAGAGAGTGTTCACAGCCTGTTAATGGTCGGGGCATAAAATAGATTACCACAACGTTCATTACAGTTCAGCTACAAAGTTGAGCAGCCAAATATAAGCACACGGTTAGCACCATCATTACAGAGGCCCGTTTAAACATACGTAAAAATTACAGTATTTTGCATATACTGTACTGGAATTTGCACTGGGTGAGAGCATAAGCAAAATACCTAACATGTCATGGTGCTGTAAGACGGACAATGTGTGGTATGGAGGTCCTGGTGTGCTGGGCTAAGGAGTTTATACTGCTATATTGTCGCTATATGCATATGCATTGCATGTCAGAAACCAGGGTTGAGTTTGATGTAATTCATTCAAAATCAGGAAGATTTAAAAATTCAAACATTAAAGAACTTTTCGATTTTAGGCATTTAGCTTAAACTGTCACCCAGAGAGGCTGACAAGAACTATGGTGACTAATTATATATTACATTCAGTATTTTGAAGTGATATCCTTGATGTTCAGTTTAAGGAATAGTTTGACATTTTGAGAAACACGCTTACACACACACACACACACACACGCACGCTCTTGTTGAGAGTTGAGTACAGCATTGGGCAAGTTACTTGACAAATGTAAACTTACCTATTTGATATTACTTACTGAAAAAGTATTTACATTACTCTACTAATTACTCCACAGCAACAATAATTTGTTTTGCTAATCGTTACATTACTTTCATTACTCAGCACAGCTCTTTCAAAGGTGCCTTAAAACAATTTCAAAGTCACCAAACCCACACGTCTTCTGTAGTTAACACAAGAAGAAATAGAAAAGAAGAAATTGTTGTGTAACAAGCATCTAGCCCACAGTTTGGAGGTATTAACTGACCATCAGCTCATCATCAACAGCTAGCTTAGCCCCAGGAACTGCACAGATCATTCCCAAGGTCCCGGCCTCACGAAACCATCATGTTCACACATTCCCAACTCTTAACCAGCTGATTCTTGAATGTGGGCTTACCAGTGGCTAATGTTAGCAAGCCAGTAATAAAGACATTACATAAAAACTTTGGAGTTACAGCAAAAAAATGCCTACCAGCACCTCTAAAGCTCTGTCATTAACATGTTCTCACTTGCTTTGGAGTAAGCCGGCCTAGCTGTTTCCCCCTGCTTCCAGTCTTTATGCTATGCTATGCTAATTGCCGCTTGGCTCTAGCCTCTTACTTAACACACAGATAGTGAGAGTGATACCAATCATCTCACCTAAGTCTGCAAGAAGGCAAATAACTATTTTCCTCAAAATGTTGAACTATTCCTTTCAGGAAACTCAAGCAAAATTACATTAGTTTGTTACATTTTAGAAAATGGTGGATGGCATGAGCACCCATTTATTTTCTAAGAACATTGTCTCATTTTTGCATGATGTCCAAACAGTTGACCATTTGGCAACGTAAAAACTTGATATCATGCTACATGTAAAGCATGTTGGACTGACATCCTTCATGTTGCCATTGATCTCTTGAGGATAAGTAGGTGAAAGGCAATGGAAAAGCCACAAACTCTAAATAAGGATCAATTTCAAGATACCAACAGCAGAGCACGCAGGCAAGACTATCATTTAGTACAGCTGGATGGAAATAATGACTGAGAACATCACTCTTTAACATTAGTATTTCTTCTTGTCTTAACCTCTAATAGAGGATGACAGTAATCAAATCCCAGGTCCTGATCAGCAGCATAAACACTGGAATCCAGTTAGTAGTGAAGACTCTCAAACACACTATGGCGCTGGAGTGCTCTGCCCTCAGCTTCAGTTTGCACAAATTACCTAAATGCAAAAAGGTAGAATAAAATATGCATTTCTTGGTCATGTTGAATGTAATTATTCTAAAAACTGTTCACTGCCCAGCAGAAAGTGGATGACTACAAGTATACTTGTCTTCACATCAAGCCAAACCTCAGAGACCATTTTTGCGTGGAAACAGACAAAGCCTGGTCATTGTCATGTTCTGCTTGTTTTGGGGTTGAGGCAAAATTAGTTGCAACTGAGTTTGAGGTCCCGAGACGGCACGCTCCCACGATGTTTGGGCCACCATTTGTTATTATACAATTTGTCTGTACTGTTTTCAACAAACAGGAAGTCCCTTAAAACCAGTGGAGAACCTGGCAAGGACGTGTCTCCTCCGACAGGCTCGTAGAAGGGGACTGATGGGATTGGACAGATTCAAGATGGTGCGGTTATATCTGACGGCTGGGACTTTTCCCTCCCACTTTTTCTGAGGAAGGAGCCAGTATACTTG
The DNA here is from genome assembly GCA_002120245.1 of Maccullochella peelii. Lineage (NCBI taxonomy): Eukaryota > Metazoa > Chordata > Actinopteri > Centrarchiformes > Percichthyidae > Maccullochella > Maccullochella peelii. The sequence continues at coordinate 123,492 of LKNJ01000517.1, forward strand.
GACAGCCTGCCAGCCACTATAGCGCGTGAGAGATCTATCCCACAAAAAACATTGTCATTCTTGTACTCCTTTTGCCTCTGGTTTTTCTCCTGAAACACAAGTATCCATGTGTTCCAATAACTGAAGCAGCAGTTTGGTTTGCACTCCAAGATTTCCATTACTTCCCCTCCCTGTCTCCCAGTGGTTACAGCTGGTGTTGTTGGATTGCATATTGCAACATGATCCTTAGGGAAGGCATTGTTATGGAAGTTGGGTCTACTGCACTAGAATCTATTCTGACTCCATTCAACAGCCTCCCTGTCTTAACACCACAGCTGTCAGCAATGTCACAACATGATGAGCCGTGACACCGCCGAATCTAGCAGCGCTTTGTCACCCTGATACACTTAAGCATTGGTTACAGAGCTCTGGCTTGACAAAGACATGCTGTCAAGTAAGGAAAGACCATTATCTGCAATAGACACAAAAGTACAGGGGATCCCTACAGACACAGAGATGATTAAGGGCTAAGTGTCATTCTTCCTGTCTTGGTGTATTTTTTTAAAGAGCTCTATCTCTTACTGTCCTTTTTACCGTGCACCTCAGACTTATAGCCCTATCCCTCATGCCTGCTCTGAAGGGACATAGACCCTGACAACCATGTTGGGGTATTATCCAGAAGTATCGGCCCTGGTCACACACCACTTCTAGAAACAAGCGAAGATGGAGAAAATATGAGTAAATCAATGTGAGGATTTACATACATGTGGAAAGCTATCATTGATGAGCACAGGGACAGCTAAATGTGAGCAGGATTTGTAGTGATGGGAAAGTATTTGAGGAATGCACACTCAAGAATCAGAGTCTTGGTTCTGGGGGCCAAAATAATGTAGCTAAGCCTCGCTGACATTGGTCTGGCTATTGGTGTCTGATTTCCCAATGATGATACTGCTAGCATGCCACTAAATCAGCCAGATTTGGAAGTGTGATTCCCACTGGGGCTAGTCATGCTCATAGCTTAAGCACTAAAGGTACTGTGGGGCATTTTGAATAAAGGTGCCTTATTTTGATGTATTTTTTAGACATACTGTATGTGTATCGAGGAAAGGATTGCAATCTGGATTCACACTTTTTCATATAACCATAAACATTACTGCAAACATCAGATCCTTGCTTAAGGGACCTTCAGTGGTAGTTGAAGCATTAAGCATTATGGGGAATACACCTATTTGTTTTTTTGCAAAGAGTTATATGAGAAGATACATCCCACTCTCACTCTCACTCTCTCATCTGTCTTGTAAATATGAAGCTACAGCTGGCAGCTGGTTAGCTTGGCTTAGCACAAAGACTGGAAACAGGGGGAAACAGTTAGCCTGGCTTTGTCTATAGATAACAAAATCCAACTACTAGCACCTCTAAAGTTGACTAATTTCTTGTTCATTTAATCTGTAAGTGTAAAATTGACAAGCAGAAACTTCCTGGAGTCCCAGCTGGTTGCTCAGCAACTGCTCTCAGCCAAGAAATAGTCCCGGTCATAACACCCCGTAAAATGGCAAATTGTCGTTTTCTCCCTTCAGTTTTTGTACAGATTGACCAAACAAGATGTAATGTGTTAATCAGTAAGCTCTAGCGCCGCTGATAGTTGGATATGATTACATTAAGAAAGAGCCAGGCTAGCTGTTTCCTCCTGTTTCCAGTCTTTGTGCTAAGCTAACTCGTGGTAGCCTTATACAGACACAAGCGTGCTAGTGATCTTCTCCTCCAACTCTCTGCCATAAAGCATATAAGCTTATTTTCTTAAAGTGAGAGTTATGATTTGCATAACTTGTTCATTTTGCCTGACCCACATTTTGCAGCCAGTTTGACGCGCTGAATGAGAAATCTTTCAGTAACAAGTCTGCTTCTCCAACCTCTAGGCTACCACGAGCCAATCTAACAGTCTGAAGAGTGGCATTAGTATTCACAGAGACAGACAGACAATCAGGCTCCAGTTTTATCACTCAGCATTTGTAAGAATCAGATCTGAGACACAGCAGTATCAATAAAAGATCTCATTTCTAGCCGCACTTGAACAACTGCGCCTCTTTCAACCTACACTGTGGGTATCAACTGTGCACTGAATAATGAAAAGCAATTATGTAGCTAAACAAAGCCATGGCGGTAATTGGCTTTTGTTTTATTTTTATCCACAAAATGAAAATAGATTCTGCGGCTGTGTGTGGTTTTCTTTTTCGAGATCCTGTGGGTCATGCTCAGGACATGCTCTTCTTAACACCAGTCTGCCTACAGCAATATTGTGATGGAGGTTCCAATCCAGATGAATTAGACAGTAAGTTGGTATGAATGCGGCGGGGGACAGCGGCAGACAATCTGGCTGAAACGAGGAGGAAACAGAAGTCGGCTGCTTAGATTGTGTCTTGATTAATTATTCAACAACCAGATTCTCTATCCAATGACCCCGGTAAAGAAGCACAAATAATTTAGCAAGCTGCCACATCAGCGCTTGGTGTGAGGACATGATGCATGGGCTCTCACTGAGGTATCATAGGAGGCATGTGAACCTCCGTACAGGCTGCTTGCCGCATGACACACGGCCTCGTGGGTATTGATGGCTGTATCAGGATACAGGGTATAAGGGTAAATTCCAAAATCTGAAACTTCAGAACAGCTTGCACAAGGTTTAAACAAATGTTAGTACTTGTTACAGGACAGGGAGCGGCACAAGTATTTGATGGGCAATATTTTTGCAGATCAGATACTCTATATTTGAGGGAGGGGGAATAATGTGTATTTTTAAATACTTCATTAGCGAGTGTGGATAAAACAGAGCCTACTCTGCATGGGTGACCATGTCTTAGTCTCAACTAGTCATGTGACTGTTATCTAAATATATATGTTTCACGTAAAACAATGAAACGTGTTGATGTATTTCTGCTGCAGTGTCACCAAGACAAAGTCTTGAACTTGGTGACATAAAGGGGAATGAGACAGCCACGTCTGACAGCATGATTGTAACCCTGTTATTTTTGTTGCTCTCAAAAAAGCTATATACTTTCCACAGCCACTCAAAATGTGTTATGATTTCAGAGCGTGCCAGAGAGAGAGAAGGAGAGAGAGTGAGAGAGAGAGAGTGAGAGAGAGGTTAGATGAAGAGAGAGGGGACAGACTTTTTGCTAGCACATATGCAGGTGTATGTGTGTTTGTATATTGTGCATGTGATATGGAGTAGCCTTGATCTTGTTAGTGGTGATTGGGGTCTCCGTGAGACCTCACAGACTGGGCTGTGGGTGTAATTGCCCCTGGCAGGCCGGCCTGTAACCATGTGGAGACTTAGGGAAGAGGAATGGGGAGGAGAGTACGGAGCCTTTGTTTGTGGCAGTCGCCACATGTCTGCCTGTGTGGCAATGCTGAGCTCCCGGGTGTGGAGGCTTGGCTTTCGGGGGGATGATTGTTATAGCACTGGTGTTGGCTTTAAAAATGCCTTTTTAATGGGAATGCATTTCACAGGCAAGAGCAGCGAGGTCTGGGAAGCCAACATCACAGCGGCGGGGTACAGAAGTTCAGCATGTGCTGGTGTTGGGAGACGGTTCATGAGTGGAAACAGCCTGCCATCTGCTGCTGGACACAAGAATAACAGATAGGCTCTTGAAAATCTCTCCAGACTTTTTTCAGAGGTTTGCTTTTCTTAAAACAAATATTTTATGACAGACATATGCAATTTCTCTATGTAAAAGAGTTATTTATAAAATCAATGTGAAATTAAACTCACATGCACTGTGCATTATATACACACAAAGTAACATCTTTTATAGTTTAATTTCTTTTGGAGGCTATTATATTTCATTCAAAATTCTTTGGTCAAATCAACTTGGCCTACCTCTTTTCAATGATTTCTCCCTTACTTATTGTCTTTCCACACACTAATTCTGCATGTAAACTAACATGATGCATATGTCATCAGTCGTGTAACTGTGGTTGTAAAGTAGCTTAATTAAAGATCCATTCAATACATGACCTTTTCCACTTACCTCAAGCACTTTCAATGCCTTTCCTTAATGAACAAATGAATTATGCAGTAACCTAGGCTCAGGCAACAAAAGGCATTTGCTGCCTAATGTGTTTGCCTAAATAGCAGTGAAGAGCAGGCCTACCTTTTAAGTGGATAAGGTACCTCTGTTCGGCTTGCGGTAAGTGTCTAGTTTAATTTAATTCAATAATCCTGATAAATGAAATAAATCCCTTTTGGGACATCCATTCCTTGAGTAGCGAGATAATATAAAATGAGGTTCACAGAGAAAAAATTAGAACATTATGGTTGATTGAGCTTTTACAAAAAGCAGAAATATTAATACAGAGATCTTCTTTATGTTTATAATTTTGCAATAATGAATGAAGGCATCCATGTGGAAAACAATCAGAGCTCGAAACGGATGACAGTGATTGTGAGACTTAGTGAAAGAATGCATTAGCATTTTCACACACTCCCAATGCAAATTGTTTCACTTAAACTTTTTAAATACCATTTTGTGTTCTGACTTAATTTTAATAAGTTTGCAGATAAGGAAGCATAAGCATGGACTTGAAAGGCAGATCGTGAGTCTCTGCAACACATTTATTCACTATTTGATTCATGAGAGGAAAGGGGAAAATTGAAAAGAATGAAAGAACATGATCTTCTCTGAGAAATAATACATTTTGTGCTGAATCGAGATTATTTAAATATAATAAAAATATCCACATTAAACATTCATTTGAATTCAATATAGATGCTTGTATAATTGAATGCACTACTCTGCACAAATTAAAATGGGCCTTTGTGGAGGCTGGCACTGCTTATATTGAAAATGTTTTACTTATACCCATGCAATTTTGCTTGGGCTGAAATCAATTTAATAAACATGTTTTGTGCTATATGTATTTATTATATTAAATGGCCAAACTAACTTTGTTTGTGTATGACTCAGCTAAATGATTGAGGATTTTCAGCATATAGACCAAGCACATAAATATGATATATAGTTCTTCAGAATTTGTTTATTTTAATAAAAACTATTACCTGTATTTGTATATAACAAATGCAGGGTGAGTTTAAGTAATAACTGAAATGGGGTTGGCTACCAACAATGAAAATGGCACCACCAAATCATTTTGTAAACTTCAAGAGAATTTCACTTCATTTGCAGTGTGTTCTAGTCTTAGGGAACCCGTCAGTGGTCTCACTCTAAATAATGGACTGACTGTAAGTCTAATTCTGCTGCTCTTCTGCTGTACCTGTGTATTACCACAGTGAACAGTTTTTATTTAACCCCTCTTCCCCCGACATAGACTGATCACTTGTTTCCGGCAAGTGCAGCCTCTTGTAAGTCAAATTGATTGAGTCGTCCTTGAACATCTGTTGTTCAGCCAAGCCTCAAAGGTAATCCTGCTAATGGCCCTCTAAGCTATCCACATAAACACACACATAAATAAAAATGTTTCCGAAGAGATTTGGTCATTGACTTGCTGCTAATCAATTCTGCAGCCGCATCTGTTGATGAAGGTTCGCAAAGTACAGAGCAAGATATATGTAGCGATCAATGCCTGGCACTACACTGGCTGGGCAATGAGTGACAGTCACAGCTCCACCGGGAGTCAACATTTACACACAGATGGACCGGGCCTGTCGGATGTCTTGGCAAAAGGCTGCTGTACACACACACAAACACACACACACAAAACAGTGAAACATTGACCAACAGCATGTTGTCCATCAACGACACAAGAGGGAAAATTACGGGCTCGTGTGAAGCGGAGTCAGTAAAGTGAAGAAGTGGCATTCCATAATTTGAGCTGCTAAGCTCTGGCACAGACTGATATGACTGCTGTTGGATGAGCGCCACTTCGGAAAGCCAGTGTTTCAAGATTTTAGGGGAAAAAAAGGAAAAAGGGCTTTTCAACTGGCTGGCCGGGTACATTTTTTATATTTTGTCACTGGCTTAAAATAACTTTAGTGGTTTTGGTGCTTTCTTTACTGTAGCCACAGGATGTACACCGTTAGTTTGGGGAAAAAAATTATGATTAACAAAACTGAACAGCATTATGGTTAATGCTAAACAAAGGCTGAGCTCACACATGCAGTACAATAAGGGACTCAACATGCTTCTGTCCAGTTAGACTAAAGTAGCTCACAGCATGGCTTTCTACTTTTGAATGATGACAAACTCAAAGGGTCCAAAACATACCTGCTGCTTTCTCAACATGATACTCATGGGGAGGCAGTCGGAAATTTCTCCAACACCTGAGCTTATAGCTACTGAAATATCTGCATATGACAGACCGAGCTGGGCTTTTTTGGATCACTCCTGCTGCCAAGCAATATTCATAAATTTAATTTCCAATCTGCTCTCCTTTTATTAGTTTGGGTGTTATTAAATGAGATTGCTTCATCTTAATATATTTCCAGGGCCTGCGAATGTGAGTTGATATTCAAATTCAATAACATGGCCTGTACTTAGTGCATGGCACTAATAAATGCCAATGTATGATGCATATGAAGACGGGGCTCAGCATGAAAGTCACAGTGGGCAATAATAATGCTGTGAATGGCCTTCAGAGGTGAGACATGCCTCTCTCCACCCCTGTACGCCACTGCTCATATGCCTGAAGAAGCCCAGGTGACCTACATACAGAGATAGGCAGGATGGGTGTGCTGAAGAGAGGAGAGGCGGCTGTTCATATTTCCATGTATTTTATTAAGTAGACTAGACAAATCCCCGAAGAATGTAGACAGTAGCTTTGATACTGTACATCAGAGAGAGGACTATGTAAATCACAACTATGTGACTGACCTTTAACCTCTCCATTCAACGCTGGAGGATATCGACCTGTTGGATTCATCTTTGAACAGACATCCGGACTGTTTGGTGTAGGAGAAAGATAAACAAATGACCAATGAGCAGTATGTAGCAGTAGCTTGGTTGCAGTGTCTCACCTCTTGCCCTTTGCAGGGTTAAAACTTGACGCCTCTCCCTTTTTCCTATTTTATCGCTGTAACCTGACAACTGCTTTTGCAAAGATTGCAGCTTAGGAAGCTTAGCTGCAGGAGCGAGTGACCTTTACTTTTATTATGAATATTTCTATTTCATCGTTATTATAGAGTGAAATCTATGCATATGATCAGCACAATGGATTTCTTTTTCATTAGTTGTGTAAAATGCCACTCAGTGAATGGAGGGGCAGCCGGGGCCGCCTGCCAGATTACACCCCCCCCCCCCCCCCCCCCCCCCCCCCCCCCC
>LKNJ01000517.1:130798-153219 GCA_002120245.1 Maccullochella peelii
CCCCCCCCCCCCCCCAACCCCCCCACTAGAGGGATCTGACAATTGGAATTAATATGCGTGGAGCTTTCCCTCTCCATTTGTTGGCTGAGGTTTTCCAGGCAACTTTATCAGGGGTAACATTATCGAGAGCTTTGCCGAGAGCTTCTTCATCATGCTCACATCCGAGTCTGCTCAACACTTGTCACTGTCAATCACAAGGTGATAATACACAGATGATTCTCTCATTTGGTTTAATAAAATCTCCAGGCTTATTTGAACTGCAGTCATTACAGCAAATAATTGCTGCATTGAGGTTTTAGCCAGGCCATAGCCTCAGGGATAAGGAAAGACTATTGCATGAAGGCATTATAGGCATTATATGAAGGATATGGCTGATGTTTTTTTAACCTTTACTCCCCAGTTGTTCATATTTCTGAAATGAATATTACATTTGAATCTAGATTTGGCTTTCTTTATTCAAACTAACATTGTTATTACATATTATCTGGACATGGAGTCATCTTTTTTCACTTTTTTATGTCTGCGCTGTCAAGACAGGTTTCACCAGAGACTGCCAATTGTAATTCTTTACTGTCATTTAAACCAAATTGTAGATCTGAATCAGTGGGACTAAAATTCTCTGAAGAAATGGACTGACAGGAGGGAACATATTTCATCTTAAATTTGAATTCTGATGCCAGCAGAAGATGTGCAGCTGGAAGATGCTGCTGAAACCACAATATATAAATCTATTTGTATAGACAATCAGACCATATAATATCCTATTACATAACTGATATACATGGCAAATATAAAAGATCTGATGCTGATATGATGCTTCCTATTCAAATGTATGCGCTAGATTTGCTTCAGTGTGGGTCACTGTGAAATGCACCTTAGCACCGATCAGCACAAGTGGATTTTTTTCTTTACCGCTCATATATATTGTAATTTAAATGAAAATTAATGCCCAGGGTATGGTATGGTAAGGGTATGTTATTTGACCCCCCTCCTTCCCAAAAGTAAATAAATATCAAAATTTTAAGTTTAAATGCAGTTGCAATAAAATTTCCAGTATAAAAGAAAATCCAGCTTCAACAGGGCACATATTCAATTAGTTAATCCAATCTCCCCACTTTAATTACATTCATTAGTATATTTGTTTGACCAAACAAGGTCACAATAGTTGATTAGATGAAGAATCAATGGCAAAGACAAAAAACTCATTACGAAAGCAGTGGTGTGGATATTTGCACCCTTGTTTGTGTCAGACAGTTTATCTCAATGTCGATGAAGGCAATGCAGGCATAAACTTATTTGTTTTGAGGTGGTCTTTGATTTGTACGTGTCAAAAGAGTGATGGTGACCTTGCATTGTTGGCTGCCCCAATAAAGAAGCAGGACACTAATTACCTTTGTCAGTGAAGTGTACTTGGAACAATATACAATCAGATAACAATAATGGAGTCAATAATTTGTATTTACTCTGAAACTTGGACAATGTCATTTCTCCCAATTAATGCAATCACCCATGCATTAAATTAGTTTTTTTTTCTCACCCAGAAAAATAATTAGGGGTAATTGTTAGGAAATCAATCAATCAGCAGAATGAACTGCCAATGAAGCGTGGTCAAATCTAAAGAAACGTATGACACAGATGGCTTGGATGCGTCTTGCCCTCAAGGGACTTTTGCTGTGCAGTACACCAAAACATTGAAATTAAGGCAGGCAAAGGGCAAAAGTGTGTATTATTCACATGTTCATCAAAGTGCCCTGATGCTCGTTTGGAGGCCCTTCTGTGAAAACTGAACAGATAATGTTTAGGATGAAAATACACAAAAAATACAGATAGACTGACTTTGCAGTCCTCACTTTAAGGAATCTCTTTTTTGACCTGGAGATGATGAACTGATCTGGAATAAAAATACTTCATTATTAATATTATTTTACAGTGATATTAACATTAAGGTGTACTAAAAATTCTTAATTGATTTGATGACAATATTGTTATTTAAGGCACTGATAATTTTCAAGATTTAAAAAAAACTGTAAACCTTTTCATACAAAAAAAGTTAACATTTCCTACTTTGGACTCACAGGTTTAACATAAAGTTAAGTATTTTAATTTAGTAATTTAGTTAGGTAGGGCGACTTTGTGGACAATTAATTACTGTTAAAAAAAGGCACACATGCAGACTTTAAATTAGCCTACAACTTCACTTTTTGTAAGCCAGTTAATTAAAACATGATCAACATGACAGGGTGGCTACATCTTCACATGTAGGAAAAGCACAGGGTGTAATCAATAGGCTCGTTCGAGATGAGCCAGGCCTGCGCAGAATCGATCACCGGTGATCGTCGCCCAATGCATGCCGGTTAGATTTGTGTCCGACTTGATCCCGACTTGCTCTGACGTCATGTACACGTTGCCAAAGACAACCTCACGAAATCGAGGCGGCCGCCGTTTTTAGAGCCAGGCGCCGCAGGTGCTCTCCACCGACTGCAAGACCCAGGGCATGATGGGAAACGCCTGGTTGTCGCCTGATCATACATCCGTGGATCAAAGTTAACTTAATTTTGACCACAAACACCACGTTTTGTAGAATATCCTAATTTTCTATGTAACTGTAATATTTAACGCTAGATTGTAGGCTATAGCCTATGTTGTGCAATAAATGTTTAATCTGTTAACAAACATATCTTGTGTGGTTGACGATAATAATAATAAAGTTTATTTCAGCCATAACTATCCGAACGTGATCTGCAAACTACAGGCAGCCTACAGGTGGATCTAACAGGATGTAAATATTTCTGTGACTTCCTGTATATTCTTTGCAGTCTGCTGGAAACTGTCCGACTTGACTGCTGCTGTTTGTCACACCGCCCCCTGCTGCTCCAGTCTGATCTCGTCGAGGCGCAGTTCATCTCGAACGAGCCTAATAACATTAATAAAAACTGCATTCCATGTTGGCCCCTCTATTTTGCACACTGTCTCGCTGTCATGGCTTACTGGGACACATAATGGAACTAAGCCATCATTAATGTTATTAGCCTAGTTCCACCTGTGCTTTTTCAGCTAAGACAAGTCAAAATTATGCTGTGAAAAAGGTGTATTTTTGTAAAATTAGCCTATAGGCTTATGACCCTGTTAATAACTATATGTTTTTTGCTTTCTTTTTTTGCAAAACAGAGCAACTGTATTCAACGTTTGATAGACAGCAAGCCATGGTTCCATCAACTACTTTTTCTCAGCAAAGTATGCTTTCTCTGTCACGTGAAGCAAGCGCCAGCAAATCAACTGCGAGGACGTTTATCCCGTAGACCAATGAGAATCTGTGATCATCCACCGCAACGCCCCTCATTAAGTTAGATTGAACTCCGGTTTCGGTTCTGTCTGTCAAATTATTTAGCTAGCCAATGTTAGCTTGTTAGCCGGGATGACATCCAAAGGAATGGCGAGCAGCTGAGCTGTTTTTGCGAAAACTGTACAGGGACACGCGTTAACATCGCTGTTAAAGGGACTTTTACAGTTCACTGGCAAATACGGTGAGTTATATCACCATGCATTTATATGTACAGGGGCTAAAAATTATAAAAAAAGTATAACGTTAGTCAAGTTGTTAGCAGCGCCAAAGGTAGCATTGTAAGCTAATGCTATAGCTTAGATAACGTTAAGTGAGTCAAGGAGAGCAGGAGAGACAACGTCAGTATGTGGACATTAACATTAACTAATCTTACGCTTCGAACGAGTATTTAGTCAGATATCCAGCTGTCAGCTAAAATTACATTATTTTTAACTGCTTAACGTAGGTCCAAACGGTTTGCTAACCTAACGTTAGCCCTGTAACGTTAAACCCCAGGTTGTGACGAATGACACGTTAATTCAATATCCCGTCATAAATGCCACGATATTAATCATTAATCAACATTGTTTTTCTTGAAATTAAAACACGAGTCTCTACTGTTACCACCTTAAGACATTTTACATTAGTCACACAACAATACAACAGCTCAGCATGCCAGCATGCCTCATGAAACAGCCAAGTGAGCACGAAGCAAAGGTATCCCAAACAATCCCTCATTTTAGATCTTTCCGGAGTAGTAGCTGTTAACGTTTCTCACTTTGTACTCTGTCAGCACTTAACGTTAATATTTTAATGTTAACTGTCAAGTTGAAACGATATATATCTTTTTTAAGGCAGACTTTTTTTTAAATAGAAATTGTACAACAATATATGGCAAGTTAAACATTAACTGTAGTAATGAGTTCTTTGGAAAACGGAGCATACAATGTAAACATTTAAAACCTAATAAGACAAAAAAATAAAATATCTAAGGGGTGTCTTCTAATAATTTTAATGCATCAATAATGTTCAGTAGTTTTTTTTTGCTGTTTTCTTTTTCATATACTTCAGTGATTTGTAGTGCAGTGCTAGTTCTTTCATTAAAACCACCAAAAGGGCATGTGTCTTAATACATTTACATTTATGGATAAAGAATTTACCTAAAATAAAGTATTCAACAGAAATTCAGTTTCCTTATCCTTCATTATAATTCCAAATGTAATATCATTTCTGGTAAAATGGGAGAGAGAAAATATTTTTGATTCTAGCCAATCATACATATCACGCCAGAAAGTACTGCTATAAAGACAGAAGAAAAATAAGTGATTTGTAGTTTCTATTTTTTCATCACAGAAAATACAGTTATTGTGATCAAAGTTGAACCTTCATCTAAGGAGTTCTCCTGAAGGATATATATTGTTAAATACCTTGAAGTGAAGTTCTCTTGCTTTTGGAGGTAAAGGTAAGTTTAAGAAGTTAATTCGTAATTTCTTTAAGGTCGGTTGACAAAAGGTATGAGAAGCTCAGTTCCTGCTTAATTGCATAGGGTATAAAACATTTGTAAAGAAACTACAGATCACTTTATCTGGCAGAATCTTATTTGAGAAATCATGTCCATCACTCACCAATGAAGGGGGATGAGGGGGGGCAACTATATGAGGTAGTGCATTTTTAGCCATCAAAATAAAAGAAGTTGGTATGCTATTAATAACCATATCATATTGTTTACGGTGCACTGGAAATTAAATTTCAAACAGAATATCTCAAAATGTAAGACATTGCCAGATTCATCTAATAATTTAGTGACGGACCAAATATTTTTCTCCATCCAGTCACTGAAAAATAAAGACCTATTTCTAAAAAGAATGAATCTGCAATTTCAGTAGTATTTAGTCAATAAAGTGACTTGAGTTATGAACTTAGACAAATAGGTAATTAGGGTACCATAATTCTTTTTCCATTTATGTAGCCTGCCGGCCCTCTGAAATACGCTCGTTGACCTGATTCTCTGGCTTGCGTGATCTGTGGCCATACTGCTGCCCTTGCCTCCCTGTCAGCCGGTAGGGTGTGCTCAGCAAAGCTTACGTTCAGCTCCCTGCATGCTGCAGAGCCCTTGGTCAGACGCCAGAGCTCATCTCTGAAGTGCCTCATGGTGAACTGTAAGACAATGTGGCGATGCCTGCCTTCCTCCTTTTTGCCCAGCTGATGTACCGACTCAACAGTGCTGTCGATCTTGTCAGTCTATTGTGGAGCTATCTTGACCAGACTCTGTGACACCTTCTCTTTCTCCATGAGCCTGCGCAGTTTCAAATTCCAGCAGCGTTTATAATGTTCAAGAACTCTCTCTCTGAGATTGGCATTCTCTGTCCCGATTTTTGTAACCTCTTTTTCCAAAGTAAGAGTTTTGGATTTGCAGTCTTTTATTTCTTTGGCGTTGAACTCCGCACTTTTGGCCACTTCTGCTATCATGATAGTGTTGATCTTCATTTGCACATTAGGCTTTTGCAGCATAGCAGAGAGGTTGTTCACAGCAGAAAGTATGGTAGCATTAGATACCTCCACTTCATCTTTGAACTTCTTGGGTGGGACTGGAATCTTGGTGGGGGTTTCAGGCAGGGGACGCCGTGCCTTTGAGGATGAGGTTTCCTTGTCATCGTCGCTAGCATTACCACAGTAATTGTGAGGACAGTGCTGCAGCAGCAGTAACGTTGCCCTTCGTCTGGTTAGGTTTCGGCATTACAAACAGTGGCGAGGATGTTGTGAAATAAAAATTCGGAATTCAGTCATTTCACAACTTTAAAACAAGTTTTGCGTTAAAAGGAATGACTAGTTTCTAAACTTTGGGGGACAAACAAATGGAGCTCTCAAAATAACGTGCGCTCAGTACGCCATTTTGCTGGAAGTCACATCGGCTAGTACCACTCAGAGTAGTTGAAACGATATATAGCTATGGTGTTAGCTAGATGGAATTAGATCAGCATTGTGCTTGATTGTGTGTATGTTTTACAAGTTTTCTGTGTGTGTTTGACCTTTACTGCAGCAACAATCACTTGTTTCACGTGTTTCTTTCCACCACAGCAGCGGATGGCCCGGACTGCACTTGTCGTGGGACCTACATAAAAAGAGGGACACCAATTTGAACCTCTGAATGAGTAATGAACCTAAACCCCTTCTGGAGCATGTCTGCCAATACAAGTCGTAAGGTAAAGTTAAACACATTGAACTATAATGTGTTCCAACAGAACTGAAAAACACCCATTAAGCACTTTGTGTGGGAAAGCAAATTAGATCAAACTTGAAAGTGATTCTACAATGACTGAAAGCTTGCATTACATAGTGTGCACTGTGCAAATACATGTAAATCTGTGGAAGCCTCTTGGAAATCTGTTGGGCATGGCAGTCATGTGCTTTAAAGAGCTCAGTATAAGACACTTTTAAAGTTTGTTTGCTTGCTGAAAAACCAGGGGAGATTAAACTGATTGACTTATACCATGGAGTTATGACTTTTCTCTGCCAATGAATGAGTACCTTCATTTTTACAGTTTTGGTGACGCTGATTTAGTAATGTCTATACTCGGCAATCACAACTTTGTTTCAAGTTTTAGACAACAATCATAAATTCTTAGTTCTGTTAACAGTTTTGGTTTTCTGCACTTCTAGCCTTTATTTGTTAGAGGTCTTTAATCCTGCACCTGTTGCCTCTTGTATTTAATTTCCTAGGAATCTCATTATATTGGATTGTTAACTCTCAAGTTGAGGGTGTGGTTGCCTACTCATTCTTGGAAAAGGAATTCACTTTTGAAATTCGCTACTTTCTTCAAATAAAATATAAATGTATCACTGAAAACTGTAAATTTTGATGATTAGAATCCATTCTTTGTCAGTGTAGTATACCAGTAAGCATTACTTGTGTCAGTGGTTTAGTATAGCTAGTGTGAAAAACACCCATTAAGCACTTTGTGTGGGAAAGCAAACGGTGTACCTTGGGCATTTATTTTTTTCCTGCCTAGTCAGAGGAAAAACATTCTGTAGTCAAGTCTGACTTTGCATTAGTGCACTATTCACTGCAAGCATTCCTGGCATACTTGTAGTAGTGATCAGCAACATTCGTTGTGGGTTCCGGCTGCATTCCTGGCATCCTGCTGTTGGGTGCTCCATGTGAACAGTGACACTGTACTGTAACTGCACTTATTGTTCTGAACATCATCAGTAAGATATAATGATAGCTGTACTTGAAAGTGCTTGCTTTTGTCTAGACACTGCTTCCTGATAAGCTGAAAACCAGATGGGCAGTGTAACCTGAGAGGTTGGTCACAGCACATGGTACCCTGGACCATTGGTCTACTCTTGAGTGTGCATAATGGCTCATAAACGGTAGCCTTCTTGAATCTGGCTCTAAAGACTTTCCTTGTGTCTATTTATCCACATGGCTATAATTTTGTTTTTGAGATCCCCGTTGTATTTCTCATACAAAACAGCAGAGATCTGACAACGAGGAACAGAGTGGGCACGGGGAGCAGAGAGCCAGCCCAGCCCGGTTGTCCTTTGGCAAAAAGCAGCTTCCACCCATTCCTAAGAATGCAGCCCCAATTACCAAGCCTGCGTCAACGGGCACCCCAGCCCAGTCGGCCAATGGCACACACGCCTCCTATGGCCCCTTTTACTTGGAGTACTCTCTGCTGGCTGAGTTGTAAGTATTGGTCCAGTATCAGAATTAAATTAAATCTGAATTAAATTATTCAGTTGGCTTGTTTTTATTCCCTTGGCACTTGTTGCATTGTGTTGTTCTATGTTTAAACTTAACGTTCATTTTAAAATGTTTTAAAACGCATACTGTCTGTATTAAGTTACATTCTAAGTAACACTTTAATTTGGTACCAAAGAAGTAAATAAGTTCCATGCATGTTTGTCTCTCTCTTTTTGTATTGATCTAACTTTTTGCCATGTGACTTGCAGCACACTAGTGATTAAGCAGAAACTCCCTGGAATTTATGTCCAGCCATCCTACAAATCGGCACTAAGTAAGGACCCTATTTTCATGTTCATGTTTCAAGTTCATGCATGTTTCATATATACACTTTTAAAATGTGGCTACTCATGGATTCCTTCTTGAATGCTCAACATCTACGTTGCAAAAAAAAAAAAGCAGTACTAAATTAAACATGTTTGTAGTATAATGTTTATAATATCCTTTACCTTTTCTGGGAGATCATGTTATCCTTATGCAACATGTGTCTCAATATTCTGCAGAAAATATAATATTGCTGTGCAGTCTCTGCACTGTCACTGGTAAACTTTATGCATCTACACCGCTTGGTCCAGCAAGATTCATACGTGTCTTGATGGAGGTAAAGATTCTGAAATACCATGTCTCCCACTGTTTAGTGTGGTTTGGGGTCATATTCATCAGACATGGCTTATACCAGGATGGAGTCTTCAAATTCACTGTGTATATTCCAGATAACTATCCAGATGGAGAGTGTCCTGTAAGTATAGTGTACTTATTTGACAAGTAATGTATTGTGTTCTTACTGTTTACAACGACGACAAAAAAAACGAAGCTTGGAGTGTATTTTCTAGCAGGAAAAGGGTTTTGTGTGCATCCAATAAAGCAATAAAAGTGTGGCACACCCTCAACCATCTATTCCTTATGCTTCCTTTCAGAAATTAGTATTTGACATCCCAGTCTTCCATCCTCTTGTTGACCCTGTGTCAGGAGAGCTTGATGTCAGAAGAGCTTTCACCAAATGGAGGTATGCGGTCTGCATTTATGCAATTTACTGTCCTATTTTTTTTTTTCAAACATAAATATTAAAGTGAAAACTAAATTATTAATTTTGTGTACTAAATTACACTTTGACTCTTAGTGATTTCATGCACTTATATTCCTGGCAAAAAGGATGACGATGTTGTCAACTCCTTATGTTGTGTTCTTGTAGACGGAATCACAACCACATCTGGCAAGTCCTGATGTACGCACGTACAATTTTCTACAAGATCAACACCACGGAACCACTCAACCCAGAGGCTGCTGTGCTGTGAGTGTCTGAGCCTCCTTTCAGTTGTTTGTATCCTAAAGTAAGAGATGAGTATAAAGCAGAATTGTATGAAATGAGGTTCTGACTAAATGACTGTGTGGCTAGTTACAAATGTCTCCTAAATTAAGTTGTTCATCAGAACATGCACCATATCTATGAACTTTCATTTTCCTGTCATGTCAGACATTTTGGCTTTGTTCAGACTGCAGGCAAATCAGATTGGATTGGTGTGTCCAGAGTCACCAACCTATCTGTATGGGTTGCTGTGGTAATGTAGGTGTCGGTAACTATGTGTGCTGGTGAACTTTGGTGTACAGGTATACAGCAGCTCTGATGCACTTCTGTCACTCTGGATTTGAGTTTGTTATCGTGTGTCACTTTGCGAGTGACACAAAAGACACTTTGAAATCCAATTTGCGACCATACTGAGACGCATCTGTAGAAGTCCAATTGGAATCACATTTCAAACCACCTCCAAATGTGGCTTGGATACAATTCGTAAAAAACGCAGTTCATGTGGTGTTTTGCTGTCCAGACTTTCTAAAATCAGTCTGGATATGCCAAAAAAACAGGTTGGTAGTCTGAACAAGACCTTTGATTTATCAAAGCAGGAAAAGCACAGGTGAAACAAATTTCATTAACGATGACTCATAATAAATGAATGGGAAAAAGTCTGTGGGAAAGCATCGCATCACATCACTATTTATTTGTCATTGCTGTTTACCATAGAAAGTAAAATCAACCAGAGATGTGATGAACCTTGTGTACAGGCCTTTGCACGCACAATTCTAAATAAATGTATTATTTGTAATCTAAAAAACGGACCAGGAACACCACAGTCTTGATGTGTTCCTATTCATATTTTTTACCAGATGCATTGTATCACGTAGGCCTAGCACCATCTTTCTCTTGGCAACTCATATTTCAGAGCCATATGCAAATTCCTTTAACCTCCTCCACAAGAAAAAGCTTTGGATTTGTTTTAGGCTTTTGTTATAACCCATGTCTCATAAAGCATAACTGTTTTTATTCCTTTTCAGATATGAAAAGGATGTGCAGTTGTTCAAAAGCAAAGTGGTGGATAGTGTTAAACTATGCAACAGTCATCTTTTTGACCAACCCAAGATAGATGACCCCTACGCAATAAGGTTGGTCATCTGTCCCCATTTTAACATTCCACAACCCCTTACCCACTACAAGAAAACACACCCTGTAATCGTGTGTGTGTGTGTGTGTGTGAGTGAAACAGTTGATGTTGTCTCTTACATTCACGCCGTACTCTTTTTGATAGTTTTTCCCCATGGAACCCAGCTGTTCATGAAGAAGCAAAAGAGCGGATGTTCACATACAAAGTACGTTTTTCGATGGTATGTGAGCAGGAGATTGCAGTGTACTGCAGCTCTGCTCCCAGAATTAAAATTTTTATTGGTCGAGCTGTTCCTGTTATGTAACTTCTAATTTGCCTTTGTTGCTCTAGAGACGGCCTGAGGATCATCACAAGGGAACGCAGGTGTCAGGGCTGTCTTGGGTGAAGCCTGGTTCAACGCAGCCCTTCAGCAAAGATGACAGTCTACCCCAGAGCTGAACCTGCACTGTCACTTCAGCAGCCACTAGAGGGAGGCACATGCACCGGATACCACACCACTGGCTTGCCTCAGCTGTTTATGTGAAGTGGATCCTTGAAACAGTTGGGAGAACTTTACTTTAAATCTCCGTTATTGCTCAGCTTTAAAAGCTTTGTAAGCATCTCCTCAAACAGCTTTAGAATAAGGAAACAGAGTTTGTATCATATTTAAAATCGACGATGACAAATGGATGTCTCAGCAACATCATTTAGGCTGTGATGCAATCAAAGCGCTTTCTCATTTAGATTTTCAGATCCATGCACATGTTGGGCTAGGTAATATAACATACTGTCCCAAAAGGAGCTGAAAAGTGTGAGCAAAGCAGTTTGCATTCATACACTAAGTATAGTGAACTACATGATCTATACCACTTGTTGAAATTGGCTCAGGACTGTTTTATTTGTCAGACTTGGAATGTTGTCAGTCACAGCTGTGTGAAGGAAACATCCTCCCATTACCCAATTCAATTGACATAATACTGTATGTTTTATATTTGTTTCTTATTGGACAATGATTTCTTTTTAATTCCACCATGTAAACTGTCTTACATAGTTCCTAATATATATATATATATATATAAAGCAAGTATGGTTTTAAATGAGATGCTAAGTAAGTAAGCTCCCGTATTTTATTGTCTGATTTTTAAATCAATTTGAATGTTTTATGTACCTTTTTTCGCTATTGGTTATTAAAGGTTTGATGTGTAAATAATGGATGCTGTGCTAAGCTTTGACTTTAAGAGAAGTGTCTGTATCGATGCTTTGATTTTCTAAGTAATGTTTTGGTTTTCTTAGTTTTCTTTGCAAATGTTAAGCCCACTTACAGTTTTTTCTTCACAAATCAACAGTTACTGCAGGATTCGTTCATAGATCTGAAGGAAAATCAGAAATGTATTTTCACCAGGTTTAGTTAATAACTAGTTTATGAACAGCACAAAATTGAGTTTTGTCCAGCTAGAAGAATACACATTTTCTGTTTTACCAGACAAATGTCACTTTAAATGTAATGTCTTCATCTGTAGAGTGTTCTGGCTTAATTGATAGTAATATTGCCCAGCTACTTTCAATATGCAAACATCGTTAAATTAAGGATGTGAAAAAAGGAGGGAATTTTTTAAAAACGTTGAGAACCCCGCAAGGAGATGACTATATCAGAATAGCAGATATGGTGCTGAATCTTTTTAGATCTGTTATAGCTGCTGTGAAAGGCAATGGCAATTTGGGCTGTCGGCATCCTCAAACGTGTGAGCTGTAATGTGTTCTATATGGACCCATTACTGCATAGATTAAATGAGATTTAAATATTTCTGAAATCAATAAATCGATCAAAAACGAAGTCATAATTGGAATTTGTTTTTGCAGAACGGGGGGGGGGATTGACATGAACGGTTGAAATTATTTAAAACACCTGATACAGACCACAGATTATATACAGACCTTTCTGGAATTAAATTGATTTAGTTTTCACCTAAATTATTTTTTTCCATGATTGCTCTGTTAACAAGTCAGATGCTGCATTACAATTGACTCAGACCTGCTCTGACCATTGTAGGGGAGGGGGGGGGCAAGGGAAAAATGTAACAATTACGTTCAAGGTACATTAGTATACATGGGAGGAAAGTTCAACTATTAACCATCTGTATACTAGTAGTTGTGGTCACAACTGTCACATACACCCATATTCCACATTTACCTTTACTAAAGACAACTGTACACATTCTGTAATAAATTGTAGAAGGATGCTACACACATTTATTTTTTATAAGAATATTGAATTGTGCGCTCCATCAGCCAGCAGAGGTCGATATGTGCCCACAATGGAGAGCAGCTCTCCCACTCCTGTCATTTGCATTGAGGAGAGACTCCGGTGCATGTGCGAAAGTAAAACCTCTCCGGATTGGCTCTGGCTTGTACGCGGCCATCTTATGCACTCTGTCAACACAGCGACTTTACGCATGAATCCGCGATTTAGTCAGGCGCTCTACGGGGCTGGTTGGTCTCGGAACCCTATCAAAAGCACTCGTACTGGGGGAACCGGTTTTTAGTTTTACGTGGAAAAGTGAGATTGTGGCAAATTGTCAGTGGTCCAATCAGAGAGGAAGTGACTAATATGCAAATGTGGCGTTATCACAGTCACGTCAGCAGCAGCGTTAGAGCCGCTGCGCCGCGGTCGCCAGCAGGAGTACAACTAACAACACAGTCACAACTTCGCCGATAACACCGTCTCTACATTGACGTCTGGAGTTGCACTTTGGTGTTCGTTTCAGGTAAGAAATAACACTTCTTTTTGCGATTTTTTAAAGGTGTTTTAGACTCGAGGGGTTCTGTTTCATTCAGGAAAGGAGCTGTCAAATGTCTGACAGTCAGTCAGTGAGGCTCGCCTCAGCTGTCTGATGACACACCGCCTCGCCGAGTGTGTATCTTCCCGGTTGAAATAAGACTGTTGACTTGCCAAACTTGTCCGCACTAGTTTTCCCTAAGTTCGCATATAAAACAGCAAGCGTTCTCGTACTTTCTCACAGTTTTCCGGGTAAATAAAAATGCGTGTGGCTCCAAAGTAGTCCTCCGTGGTTCTTGGTCATGGTGGTCCTGAACTGACAGCGACTAGCCGAGCTAAGTCAGCACCGCACTTATGTATGTGGACGCGATAACTGTTAGTGGCGCCAATATGTGGGCAGATTGATTAGAAATGAAAACGAAAGTCGGCCGAACATAACAACTTAGTTGTATTATCATGGACACCATCACTGTCGACCTCTGCATCCATCTCCGGCCTCCTCACCCTTCCCTTCTTCCTCAGCGAGGAAGCGTCACGACACCTCTTGAATCCTGTGGCTTCCAAAGTGGAGGTTTGGCTAGGAGCACGTGTGACCGGTCTCAACAACCAACAGGGCTAGCATTTCAAATCTAAAATCATATGTCCTACGTGCATTCATTTTGTTTCCACTTGGCGAGTAGTTGAGCTTAAAGTAGCGCAACACATTGCCGCCTAGCTGGCTTATCAAACACCGAGCTCGCCAGGAGCTGAAGCCATTGCTGCGTTGAAGATGAAGTGGATGCTACCGACTTCAGAGGTGAGCCCAGTGTCTATTTAATGAAAGCAGGACTCGAAAACACGACGAACGTGTTGTCGAGTGCTACATGGTACCATTGTAACAATTAAAACATGTAAAAAATAGTCTTGAGCACTAAAAGAAATGCGCCTTAAGTCACAGCAACGCTTATCCAACGTGGCTAACTTCATATTTTTGAAGTTTATAGATAAATATATATCTCACAAACTTGTTGGTTTTATGTTTGACTGAGGTGCGCAGAAGTGGCCATTTGTATGACACCACGCAGTCCCAGGATTCAATGGCGACCTCGGGATAGATAAGTGCACAGCTCTTGTTGATATTAGGCAGGAGTTGCACGTGCCTTAACGGTGCTTACAGCGTCATGATTATGAAGGAAACAGCTGGAAGTCGACAGAGGCTTGGGGAACTGGTCTGTGCCTCATGGCTAGATTGGGGGTGTTTAAAGGTTAGCCGTGGCTTGGCTAGCAGGCTCAGGAATATGCTGCGTTGATTCATGGCACATAAAAGAGAAGATATACACGTTTATTAGTTTTCGAACACATTACACTTCAGTTTTCATATGGAACATGTTGCTTTACATCCAGTTTACTGTTGTAAATCCAGCTTGAATGGACTGCTTACTTCACCTCAGTCAGCTTTCAACTTGGGTTTGGCTGTGTGTCTACTTACTTTGAATGTCACCAACAAGAGACTATCTGCCTAACACGTGTTGGAAATTATTTCAGATTAGTTGAATTTTCATCACATACGTTGTTTAAACGAAAGGATACAAACACTTGCACTTGCATGCAACACATGCATTGTCTTGTGTTCGGCACAAACGCAGTAGTGTATCCCAAATGATTAGTGCACATCTTAAATGAGTATCATTATCATTAGACACCCGAGTACATAGAAAATACTCTTCAGATACTTTAAAAATCCCTTTACTAGGGTTAGAGATGGTGTAATTATCACTTGAGCATGACTGGGAAAAGTTGTATTTTTCTATTATACTTAAAATGCTGAGATGTGGCAATTACACACATTTTCCTCAATTCATTCTTCTTCAAGCAGTATTGTCTCTCTTCTAGGTAGGGATTTCACATGCCTCCTGTTTTGCTTGTTGACAGTGTGAGACAAATCATCAGTATGTTGCCGATTAATCCAAAGAAGCTTTAAAAAAATTGACAAGTAGGAGTGCCACATTTCAGGACTGTCCAATGATTTCCCAATAAACAGGTTGGTAAACAAAACACTGGAGTGGAGTGATAGATAACGAATGAAATGAAAGCAAAGGAACATAGTGATACAGATAGTTTATGTTGGTGTTTGGGTCTAATATGGGCCAAGCGGGCCACCTAGGCAAATTTACCTTTTAACAACGTAGCCTAAATGTTGAAAAGTTGGCAATTAGAATCACATTTTAGTGTAACAGCTCAGGCATGTTTCTTATGTTTGTCAAATATGAGAATCCTTTTTCAAATCCACTTGCAGACTGTACAAATACATTCATGTTGTGTCTGGGGATGTGTATTGGGATTTAAGGATGTCTAGCCACTTGTATGAAGAGCGTTTCTGACCTCAAATTTTGAGTCTGCAATGGACACTATGTCCACCATTGCAGTGTTATTTATGTACTATGTGTATTACTTAGTTTCAAATGAAGTCATTTTTTGCAATTTATTTGACCTGTGAATCACACATGCAGGAGTTGAGGACATAGACATGACATAGTCATGGACAGAAAAACTATGACCAACACCCAGTGTATTTAAGAGAGTGGTATACTGAAAATACCACTTTCCAATATGTTTAACTACTTATCAGCCTGTCTATCATTTGAGATATATATATAATTAGCCAATGAAAACCACTCTATAAGTTAGTTTGAGATATTGGAGAAATGTCTGTGCTTATTGGTGCTTTTGTGTGCATGCGTGCATAGCAAGTCAGCATAAAATGACTGACCTGGGTAGACTTCTGTCATCTTCCGCTGGTCTGTGGTTGCAGAACACACACACACACACACACACACGCACACACGCTCAAAGGACCTCATCTGCCTGTGTCCCTAGCTGTTGAAATTCTATCAGCTGTCTGCACCTCCCACACATTCTGCAGTAGCAGGGCAGGCAGCTTCATTGGTTGTGGGGGTGGGGGATTGAGGTGTGTGTGTGTGTGTGTGTGTGTGAGTGTGTGAAAGGGGAGGGAGCACAGGAAGAGGCACCTGCTGGTGGCTGGCGGTTGGTTTGCACCAGCTGCTTTGCTGCACACATGAAAGGCAGTGCTGATAGATAATTGACAGTACCAAATTTCTCCCAGACCCTTCTGACCTAGCCATTACCTGCCTTTTGAAAGCTTTTTTTGACACCGCATGGGCATTCATGCAGTTCTGCTATAGTCTACAATCATGTATCACTGATGATGAATAGGATGATTAAAAACAGATATGGTGGGGACAAAAATATACTTGATAAAATCTCATGTCATCTCAGAGTGAAAATGATTTATTTGCGTGTTTGTGTGTGGTGGGGTTTCTGCTGGATTATTTTAATGAGAAGCTTGTAGTTTGTTTGCAAACTGTGATCTGATCTTCATCTAAACTATACACTAAAACACAGTCTTTATCTTCTCATTAATGTTGTATTGTAATATTTTTTTCCCTCCTTATTTTTATTTTTTATTTTTTTTTGGACAGGGACACAACATAATGGACATGCTGTAGCTCTGTAGACAGCAAGGCTCATTGGGACCAGCTTGGATCCAGTGGAGTTCCAAAGGTTCCAGTTATCCTCCGGGCTCTGCCATGGACTTCTTTAATGACCCCAACCTCTTTGTTGGAGGTTTGGAAGGGCTGGACGAGGATGGCTTTCCCTCGGCACCATCACTTGTGGATGAGCTAAACCTCAGTGCTGACTTTGAGCCCCTCCAAGTGGAGCCTCTAGGCCCAGTGAAGCACCAAGACATGATGCCACCAGTTTCTACCCAACAAGCCATGCCCACTTACAGTGAGCACATGGGTCACTACATCGGCAATAAGGCACAAAATCCTATGGGGCAGGCATTTTCTGATCCTGGGGCCACAGGTGGTGGAGGCAGTGGTATGATTGCAGACCAACACGGCCAGTACCACAATGCTGCCTTGAGCCAAATACCTCAATCCAATGGGCTGTTCTGTAATAGTAGCAGTCCAATGTGGGGCAACCAAGACCAGAATGGGAATATGTATCACCCTTTATCTCAACAGCAGCAACAACAGCTTTGTCATCAGCAGCAGCAACAACTGCGCAACCAGCAACTGCATGTCAGACAACAGCAAACACAACAGCAACAACACCACCCGTGTCAACGTCAACAGCAGGAGCAGCAGCACAGAATGCGGCAGCTGCAACAACAACAGCGAAGTCATCAGCAACAGCTGTTAAACCAGCACCAACACATTAACACGCAGACTATATCCCTGCAGCAACAGAATTTCTCCTTTCACCAGGGAGGTCAATCTCAGAGCCAACAGCAAGTTCACCAAACTCCACAGCAGGTTCAGCACCAACTTACTGTAGGAGGACCAAGGTTCCATTCAAGGGCTCTGCCAAGTAAGTCTTATTTAGATAGTGAAAATGTTTCTCTGAGTGGGACTTGCTTACAACCACAGCAGCAGCAGGGCAACTACCAGTTGACCAGGGGAGGACAAGCCTTCTCTGGATCAGGACCGGAAGACCCCAACCTGCCTTTCCCCATGCATTCGCCATCTATGTTTCACTCCTTGCCTACATGCTTAGTCAGTTCTGCCACTGCTTACCAACCGGCTCAGTACCCTGCCTACCCTGGAGAGCCGGAAATTCTCAGTCAGCAGTCTCTGTCCTCCGCCTCAGTGTCTAGGCCTGCCACCACCTCTGCACCCCTCGCTTCTACAGTGCCTGAACTCTCAGGAACAGTATGTCCGTTTCCACCCACAGCAGTTATGAGTCAGCAGCACACTAGGACCCCAGTTAGCCAGGCAGAGGAATGTCCTTTCCGGGCCTGTTCTGGAGAAACCCAGGGAAACTGCAAGTTATCTGAGATGTTTGGTGAATCTATGTGCTGCTACCCCAGCATGGCCAGCCAACTGCCCTCTGAGCAGCCTCCGAGCTGCGGGGCCATCAACACTAATGGATACCAAGCACTGGGCGAAAATCTCCTGCCATCAGAGGCTCAGGATGGAGACTTGGAGGGCCTGGAGCCTCCTGACCTCCTGCCTGACCTACTGCCCCAGCTGGAGACTGCTCTCAGCCAACAGGACGAATCTAACTGTTCCTGGGCCAATTCCTGCCAAGAGAGGGGACATGAGCACAGGAAACCACCACCTGTTGAATACAAGGAAGAGAAGGTAATACAGTGTTAGAACGTCAGTATTTGTTTCGTTATTGTTTTAGAAAAAAAAAAAAAAAAGCATTTGTTTGTTTTGAGGCACATACATGGCAGGATATTTTAGCCACACTGTAGCCGAGCAACCCTCTGAATCTAATATTCTCTTTGTCTAGTCTAATTTATATCAACCTATGCACTCTGTCCCTCACCCTCATTTCTTCTCAGTATAGATTGAGGGGAATTGGAGGGAGGGTGAAGTTTTTTATTTTATTTGCATATATCTGCTTTACTAATGGAGAAGATTTCTTTGCTGAAATTGAGAGAATTTGTGATCTTCCCAGTGTAGCATGGCACAAAATCTAGTCACTCATGTAATGTTTAACTAACTATCCCAGATAGAACATGTGCTTGTCTAGTAGGAAACCTGCAATCAGTGGTGGAGTGGGGGAAGGTGGAGAGACGGTACCTAGGGCCTTCTGAAAATGATAATGGTCTGTCCAGCCTGTCTGTCTGCCTAGTGTGCCGACAGCAGGTCAGGCCTGATTAGGCTAAGAGTGGCAGGAGTGTCTTCAGGACTTAGCTGTAAGCATACTTAGGGCTATATCAAGATGTGGGTCAGGGCAAGCCATAGGCACTTACACACTGCCTTGCTGGAGTGTGGGGGAGGTTGCACGCTGTTGTGGTAGCTGCCACAGTTTCTGTGTGTGTGTGTGTGTGTGTGTGTGTGTGTGTGTGTGTGAAGGAGTGCATGTGCACATGTGAGAGAGCGGGCAGGAAGAAAAGAGCACGGTGGAGGAGAGTGGTTAGCACTTGAGGGAGGGGGTTTGGGAGATGGAGAGAGCAGTAGCTCATGGAAAAAGAAGGAGAGCTTAGAAAAGAAAGGCAGGGGAAGAGACAGAGAGGAAGAGCATGAGAGGGAGACAAGAAGCGGAGGGGGGGAGGTAGGGAGAATGCATTAGCTGGCTGTAACAGGCTTCAGGCGGTTCCTGGACCTCAGTTGGCTAGTAACTTAGCATTATCCACACAGCCTCCTGGCCCACGTGTGACACATGACCAGCAGCAAAAGCAACAGACATGTCATCATGGTCTTACTTAAAAAAAGAACGTGAGTTTCAGCACGTCCATGTGTTCCTTTTTGATAATATTTATGTTCAATTTCAGCAATGTTATTACAAAAACAACATATGTTGTACCAACAATTAAACATATTTTGTTGAGGGCAGCAGGAACAGATTATCTCAAACTAGACACATGCACAAGTTGAAAATTGTTGTTGACATTATCTTACCAACCCCACCTTTTCTGTATCCGCACTTACCCTATTAAGCACATGAATGATTACAATTTTACAGTAATTGTTTGAGTGACTCATTGCAATCTGTCTAAACAGTGTCCTCTTACTGGCAGCAGACCCATTATGTCCCCCGACTTCTGAAACCAAACCTATGCCCATGAGCCAAAACACAACCTGTGTGTTGAGTAATGCCTCTACTACACCCCAACAGGCAGTAGGTGACAACAAAATTGGTGGCCTGCCTAACCAGAGCTCATCCACACAGGCCATTTGCCCATCTGCAAAGGTCCTTGATTGAAATGGGGCCATGAACCACAGCCACACGAGCGAGCCTCTCCCTGTCTGTGTCAACATCCAGCCCTGTGTTGATGCTTACAGGCTGACTGTGCTATTCATGTCCACTGATGTGTGAAGAGCCTGCTGATAGTGTGTTTGCTGAACAGGCAAGGCATCAGGGGATAGCTGCCCACTCTTCACTCCCCTGCTGGGGGATGGGGCTAATTAGGGTTTCCAATGGTTGTAGTGGTCAGCTGTAGCTGTGATGAGCACCCGGGGTTCAAGAGTAGTTGTTCCAGGTTGACATATTCAAAGGTTAAATTGAGTAAAAATAATGTCTCAGGCCCTGGTGCAATGACTCTAAATTCAAATGAACAGATGTGTGTAGAACTCATTTCAGCAACATTTATGGGCTGCTAGGGGCTTTCTCTGAGGAGGTAGTTTAAGCTCACAGACATCAAGCACCCTAGTGAGACCCTTCTGAGCTGGATGCCAGTTTGTAATGCTTAAGTGTGCATGTGAGTCAGCAGTCAGTCTTTATGCTGTGTGTAGTCAGGAACTCATGACGTCTTTGAGATCTCTGTGCATGCAAAATAATTGTGAGATGTAATATGTGTAGGTTGTGACAGACCATTGCGGGCAATGTTGCAAATTAGTGAGCAGGACTGCTTTGTGCCAGTAATGGATTAATGGGATCAAGTATCTTGATTTGTCTGGTTACTAGATAGTTATTAAGTTAGTTACTTCAACGTGGATTAGCCAGAAACAGATTTTTCCATTTGGTCATTTCATCTGTACAGGAAATCGTTTCTTACTTTCCAGAAAACTTACTATATCATACTACAGTATTACATATTGCAAAGATTTTTTTTCCATATCGCCCACCCCTTCTGTTTAAGGATACACTGGCAAAACATTGCACAGCACCATAGTTTGAAAATTGTTGGAGCCTGATTATTGTCTTGATTTG
The DNA here is from genome assembly GCA_002120245.1 of Maccullochella peelii. Taxonomy (NCBI): domain Eukaryota; kingdom Metazoa; phylum Chordata; class Actinopteri; order Centrarchiformes; family Percichthyidae; genus Maccullochella; species Maccullochella peelii. The sequence continues at coordinate 151,729 of LKNJ01000517.1, forward strand.
TTGTGACATGGTAAAGCAAGAATTTTCCCCAGGTGATTTCAATTTTGGACATCCAGTTGTGGTTCATTTTCAATAGGAGACTTGTGTCTTCCTTATTTTGTATTTATGATCACAATCCTAATGTGTCTTAATTTGGATTTATTTGATGGAGCTATATATGGGTACAAATTAAACTAAGGCCCAAAGGCAAAAAGGGAAACTGGTTTTGGAGATTTGTGGGGCAACAGCAGCGCATTTAAAACACCCCTTCCCGGCATACTCAAACTGCCACCCTGGTATCAGTCTGGCCCTTTGGTACCTAAGGAGCAATCATTTCAATTCAAAACTGACATGGGCCACTACGTTTCGGTGCACACAAGAAACCAGGTTACTGGGAGAAATGAAGCTACTGCAATTAGTCAGACGCATTCGAATGAACTTCGCATTCAAATGAAGACTTTTTTTTTTCAGATGGGATAAAACGGACAAAACATAAATGTTTATTATTCAAATATATTTAAATAGGAATTAAGTTGATTTAATCAGTTAACAACAATACATTACACAAAACAAACAAAATATAAATTAACAAAACAAAATGATGAAAAGAAATTCAAAGTGAGCCACGTACCTTTTTTATATAAAGGGAATCTGTATATTCACACTTGCAGTATGGTGCTGAAAACAAGAGCTGCCACCACACCTAGCCTACACTAACTCACAGCAGAGTTAAAAGGTGAGGGTGGCGGCCATTACAGCTGTGTTAAATACAAAGACAGTTATCAATAAACACCAATAGAGTGAAGAAACAATATTAAATGTTCAGTGAAACGAGCAGAAACTAGATATTCAATGTGTCCCAGGGCAGAGGACTGTTGGTCTTTAGTCGATAGTTTTATTTTTCCTGGGATCAGACAATATTTTTAAAAACGGAGATCATTCAATTTCTTTACTACCTCCTACCATACTTTTGAACGCATTTTTTAAGCATATTGGTGATTTGATGCTGCAAATAAATATTAACAGAGACTAGACCTGGAAAAAGGAACAGTTGTCAATATTTGTATTTTGGATATTTTTCTTGTAGAGTCTGGTGTTTCTTATGTGACATCATGACACATGTATTCTTAATGGTTGGCTTTGCAGTTTTTTGCAAACGGCTCACTTGCTGAATAGAATTGAAACAGAGATGGAAGTGGAGACTAATGGATACTGATGCAGGTGCCTCCTCTCTGCACTGCTGGTTTGGATTTATTGTCTGACTGCTCACTCCTCTCTACCCTGCCTTGGCCTCTGAGCTGTGTCGCGAGTAAGCAACTCAGGGTGTGTGTGTGCGCTTGCAAGTAAGGTTGGTGCGTGTATGTGTGACATGCTAGCTTTGTTACTTAGTGACCTCTCTGAGGTTTATATAACTCCTAGCTGACCAGACTGGACAGTCAATGCCATAATCAGCCTTGAAACTTGACACCATGCATCACTCCAGCCCTCACCCCGCCACACACATGCACATTT
>LKNJ01000518.1:0-128219 GCA_002120245.1 Maccullochella peelii
CTTTACCCTGTTGGTAGTGCATCCCACCACACAGCAGCTGTTAGGTATGTTGCTGTTGTTTGCTAGCAAACCAAAGTGACAGGGAGGCACCTTCACACAATACAAAGTCAATGGAGAGCGACTTAAATGCGCTATGTCTCTATTGGGAGAGAGGCAGGTCACACCAGATCACCAATCTGTTACTGCAAGTTCATCTTCATAATGTACTGAAATGAATGGAAGTCAATAGCTACCTGGAAGGTCTATCTAAAAGAGCCGTGGTGTTCTTTGGATGGTTATAGTTGGCAAGTGTTATGAGCGTAAACATGTAACACCTCTAACAATATGCATCTAACGAAGAGTCTGTGACATGAAAAGCAGTTTGCATTTATCCATTAATTTGGGTTAGTGGAGGAAATTATTGATGGAATGTAAAATACTTCCCAGAGCTAAAGCTTCGTAAAGCAGCGCTGGAATCTGGAAATCCAGCCTCAAGCATTCAAACATGCACGTACACATTTACTCTCCCTTTGTCTGTCTCACTTTCCCATGCACACACAGACACATGCACAGCAATTTACCCAATATCCTTCATCCCTCCACCACACACACACACACACACAGTCATTTAAAAAAAAACAGTTAATCTGACTCAATCTTACAGGTTCCTATGAGGACAAAGGAAAGAGACCAAGAGAGGAGAAATAAGTAGGGAGAGAAAGAGGAGGAAAGATGAAAAACTGGAAGAAGTTGAGGGCAAAAATGGAAAGAGATAAGCTTGTTGATACCAAGATGAAGCCTATTTGGGTGAAAGAAAACGACAGTGGGTTGTGTGTGCGCGTGCGCGTGTGTGTGTGTGTGTGTGTGGGGTGCACTGAAGCCATTCAGGGGGAGATGGAGGGAGAGCGGTGGATTTCTGTTGTGATGGTATTAGCCTCTGTCAGGCTAAATGGGCTTTAATTGATGGAGTGTTTGGTCCAACACAGCCTGGACTTTCCACATGCACACACACACACACACACACACACACACACACAGACAAAGAACCGGAATGATGGAGGGGAAATGGGTCAGATCCGATTCGGATCTTGAATGGCGACACACTCGTGCCGTGACGCTGTCACTTCCTCTTGGCAGCAGCTTCTCCTCTGATGCATCCCGCTCGTTCTGTTTGGTCTTCTTTCTTCTTTTTCTCTCTTCGGTTGATGTTGTCTGTCTCTGGGCCAGACGAGCTCCCTGCTGTCAAAAGCTCAAGCGTGACTGTAACAGACAGAGAGGAAGAGAAACTTTGAAAAAGCACTAGTAACATTTTCTTGGAAAATGTTTCGCATAGTTTTGCTTTAAAGGCCTGGTCATACCAGAAAGTGGCACAGCGAAATAATTTGCACGTCTTGGAGAAATATCTGGTTCTAGAAGCTTGACGACATAGAAACTTCGCTAGCTAGCCACTGCTGGTCGGTCACAATAGCTCTCGAAGCATCTTCCTATTTTCTCTGAACTGAGATGTTCCAGCTGGCATTTTGTGCTCAGGATTGTACATCAATTCATTCAATAAAGAGTTATTAAAGAGTGGATTGTGCAAAACGTTTAATAAGCCATGACAGCTTTGTTTATTTTGGACTCTCTGATACCTCAAAGGTCAGCACTCTCAAGACGGCTTGCTATTGGTCAACAGCACAACAACTGCAAAACCTTCCTGTTTTAATGCCGGGGTTCAGGCTACGTGATATTTTTGTCTGTTAAGATGGTCACTGTATCAGATTAGACAATTATAGAGTCATACATTCTTGCTGTGACTTGGCCGAGAGACCTCTGACCAATCATAGCTTGCCGTCTTTGACGACTTGCGTGATGGCATCGGGAAAGGAGGTGCTAGGGACAGAAAAAAAAAATCTGACACGGTAGTCTTTTTGTTGGGACGTTGTGAGGCATCCTATGCAGCGTCGGTTGTTGTTCACTATGATACACTACGCGGGATAAAATAATAAATTGTTGCGCCCAACGCCCATTTTCGTTGCCGACGCCCTACATCTGTCGGGTCGGTCTACTATCAGGCTGATATCATGTAGCCTGAACCTGGCATTATATGCTGTTGTGACCAGGCCATCAATCTGTGTTCATCATTTTTGCTTTAAATTCTATTTGTTTGTTGGTAATGTTTATGTAGAAATATGTGATTTTAGTGTCTTTCAAATTATTCTGTTGCCATACGTTTTTGGGTGTCTCCGAAATCACTCCCAGGTTAACTCATTCACTGCTCCCTTTATATTAAACACATAGATTACTCTGTAGTGTGCAGTAAATTTAGATTTCAGACGCTTACTTATCATCATTTTGTGTCATCACTAACAGGTGTAGAATTAGCTGTTGACACTTTTTGTTCTGTTGTGGGAATCTTTGAGGGCACTATGTAGTGCATTCATTTGGAGGACAGAAAATATAGTGCACTATACAGTAAATAGGAAGTGATTTCTGACAGAAAACAGAGACAATCTCAGTGAAAATTATTCATATGTTTTGGTGTGCTGTCTGAAACAGTGTCCTTTCTGAGAGCACCACTAGAGGGTGTCAAAGTTGTAAATTCTACACATAGGGGCTTTAAAAGTTTGGTTTATGCTAAATATGTCATATATGTGTATATATTTTTATAATCAGATATTATCTATCATTGCCATCATCAGATTAAACTTTTGTAATAAGATTGGAAATTTGTATTTTATTGTCTTTACTTAAGTGAAATTTAAAGCTGTATAAACCTTCTGCAAACCTACTTATGTTTAAAAACACTTTATATGACCATCAAGCTAAATATAGTGCTGTCCTTGTGTTAAAAAGTTTTCATCCAAAAGGGCAAAGCGTAACTTTCCAAGTGGAGTAGATATTTTATAGAGTTTATTTATAACAACCTTTTTTTTCCTTGTATAACTTTTCCACTTCTTTCCCTAGAAGCAGACTGATGCAAATACAGTATACACCATATTGGGGTTTGTTGACCTTGCTCAGGAGCACGTCAGCAGTGTTTACACGCAATACAATCAGCTCTCCCACCCAAACTGCTATCCTATGGGAAAGGAGAAATGCCACTAATGGGAATAGAGTAAAATGAAAATATAAGAGACAGATTTGGGGAGGAGGATGTTGGAGATAAGAGCAGCAACAAAAAAAGAGAGTGTGTTTAAGAGGCAGAGAGGCAGTAAAAGTTAATCCAGCAGGGGATAAAAACTTTTACGAGTAGGGTGGGGGTTAAGGGCTATCCCCAAATTTATTCACAAAACCAAGCACGTGGTGGAAAAAACCCTTTATACACATTTTTCCTCCCCTTCACTCTTCAATCCATCTGACATTAATTATTAAAGCCCTTTCCAAAAAAAGGTCAGGATGGATTTCACCGTTAAACTCAGAGTAAGTCCACTATTGGACACCTGCCAAAACCTATTGTGCGACGCATGAATGTTTGGTTATCAGCCAACTGGAGACTTATGCTGGATTACCATCTCAAATATGCCGGCATTTACCTACATGTAATGCTACCCAACACCACCCTCACCAACCACCCCACCCGTCTGTTCATCACAGGCCACAAGGCTCTGAGAGAATGCTTTATTTAGGTCTGTTTAGGAAAAGTGAAAACACAGGGCCCTTGTACTGTGTGAACTCATAGTCATGAAGACAGAGAGCAGGCTTAACTGGAAGAGGCATACAGTTAGTGCTGGACCTCCCACCAATCTGAATCAGATTTACTCTACGTTCATTTTGTTACTTAAATAAAAGTAAATAAAAGATAAATATTTAGAAATCTTTGTTGAAATACACATGATGATAGAGAAGCATTTGATACAATCACGCTGTTTTTCATGTAAGTGAGTGTAGTAGTTTGTGAGAAAATATTGTAAAGTGCAACATTTAAACTGTACGAAGTGAAACAGAAGATGTGGACGGGTTTAGTTACAAGAGTCATTTAAATCAAATCCTTCAGATGTGATTGGATTGCTCAAAAGTGTGCGTGGCTTAGTGGATGCAGTGCAATATGGAGCTGTAGAAAGATATAAGGACTTTTGGTCTCCACACACACCTCTGTTGTTAAACCAGGAGGAGGAGGAGAAGGGTTAAAGTAAAAAATTTGACCTCAATTCACATTCTTTGGAAAGTTTGAGATCTGTTGCCCTTCAGATAGAGACTGATAAAATTTGGATGGTGATCATCATGTGTACAGCCATGAATGTTCATTTCCAGCCATACTGTAGCATAGATTTTTTTCTTAACACGTTGATTTTTACAGGATCACACTGCTTACTGAGACCTGTGACATTTTAGGAGTCAGCAAAACGATCAGTTGTGTTATTATGGACCTTTGCATTGTGTTGTTTTATGTAGTGTATTTGCTGTTCTGTGGGTGTTTTCTGTCTACCTGCCCAGGGACAACAGATGTAAATTAGCTGCTAGCTAACTCTGGTGCAATTACTTTTAATTGTGCGCAGTCCCTGCAAAAAATAAACACTACAATAAAAAAATAAAAAAATAAATTACAAGTGAGATTTAGCATCTTTACCTCATTTTCAATAAGGAGCAAAAAAAACTCCAAAACATTCATAAAATTTGTTTGGATTTGAATTGTCTTCTAGTGTGTCCCGAGCCTGACCGTCTCCCACTTCCAGCCAGCTGCAGCACAAGGTTAACACCTCTTCCCTTTTCCTCTTCCTCCAATTCTATCACCTCTCCCTCCCAATGTTTGCCAATTGATTTATGTGATAAGGTGATGATCAACATAGCCGTGATCGACACAGCTGGGACAGAGCGACAAAAAAAAAGAAAACAAAAACCACTCTTATTTGGATTGACAAGGCCTGCCCAGCTGACAGCTGTTAGGGAACTATGACTGCTCAGTGTGAAAACAGGCGCCGCTGGATCATTTGACCAGTGGAACATTTGATTCAAACGTTCGTCCGTCCCCAATTGTTCATCGTCTCAGTTGGGAGACCTTAATCTCCTCTGCGGAAATAATTGGGAGGCAGTGAGGGGAGTTAATTGTGTTTTCCATTGATGAATCATCAGGAAGTGTTGGTGAACCCCACTGACCACACACACACACGGAGGAGTACACACAGACTAACTGTAAGCACATGCCATAGATAGCCTACATTAACAGACAGATGCTGTACGCACACACACACACACACACCTACACATGCACACTTTTTCACATGCTTACCACAAAAACACAGACCACACACATACACACCCACATGTATGCACATGTATGCATGCTGTGGATGTACAGTAACACACACACACATACGCACAGATAACCACTGTGGGTAAATCGCGCTCTCGCTCCCTATCTTCTCATTTTCAGCCTCTCTCACCCTCTCTGTTGCTCTATTTCGCTGCCGTTTCAAAAGATTAAGAGGCCAATTAGTAAAGCTCTCACGGCAGTTATTACCACGCTGGGAACTGGAGAGAGAAGAAATCCCCCTCTCTCCTCTTCCAAAAGAAGGATTTCTCCCTCATTGTCGCTGGGTTGAGAGCGAAGGATGTGGGGTGTATTTGGAGGGCTGCTGATGTGGTAATTTTGGCTCGGAAACAATGCTACGCTGTCTAAAGAGGGGTAATGGAGGGAAGTGTGTGTGTGTGTGTGTGTGTGTGTGTGTGTGTGTGTGTCTGTTTACATGTGATACACACGCTGCAGACACACACACACACACACACAGTGAGGTGACATCATGGCATCACTCTGAAGGCCACGCTAGCTTCCAGATGAAGGAGGAAGCATCGGATTAACTCCAAATCAGGACGATGACACACACGCTTTGCGTGATTGTAATGAGCACCAGGAAAGACTGAGAGTGAGTGGAACAGAGAGTGAGGCTGTGTGTTACTGTGAAGGTAAAACACACCCTAAATACTTATTTGCTTTTTTTACATCCAGTCTGGGATATTTTGGCCATTATCTTGTGATGTTTAATGGTGTTCTGTTGTACTCAGTCTTGGTTTTCGACTTTTTGCTTGGGTTAGTAATGTCCTACATTTTCCACAATGCCTTTCAACAGGACAGACATGTTTCTGTTGCATTCAGAAGTACATTTCTTTGTGATAATAAGAGACAAATAATATGACATTTATCACTGATGTTTTAAATGAGATTTTCTGAAGTGAAGCTCACTAATTTAAATATTTTTATGTGATCTCTGGCCCTGATGCAGAATTGTCATAGTTGAAATAAAAGTCCTGGAAGGCAACAGGAGTGAAGTGTCCATTTCTAGCATTCAATGTTGATAAAATACAGTTTTGGAACGAAATGTTCAATAATAAATATGAAAAATGAACCAGTTGGAAGGAAGGGGAACTTCTTAATGGCAGTTAAAGTGGCTATAATCAATATTTCTGTATTAACAACGGATCACATGACTGCTATTTCTCTCAGTTCTATGGAGCGTTTCAGTCTTTTCAGCTCGTCGTTTCAGTGTTACGGCCCACAACTTCACTGTTTTGTTTTATTCTCACTGCTCTCATCAGTGTCGTTTTCGGCCACAGCAGACAGCTGGTTTCTAAAAACCCACTGTACACTACCTACCCAGCTCTACATGGCAGACAAAGTTTGCAACTACCTGGAGAACAGAGTGGAGCATTTAGCAGCTAAGCAGACAGATATTTCTCTCAGGAGTTGGTGGGGAGCAAAACAGAACTAAAAGGAGAGTGAATATTGGACTTCATCAGGTGGTGAATGCTTGTGTTGCTCAATAACTGCTGTGTGTAAATAGGCAACTGTTTGCTAACAAGTACGCCATTTCAACTTACATATAAGATGATAAGCTGTAAATACAACTTGTTTCTGCTGTCCCCAAGTGGCACAGTTCACATTGATGTTTTGTGTCTAATAATGAAAGATAAGATAAAAGATCTTCAAGAAGCATCTGTTAACTCCTCCCCTGGAAGGAGGTTGATTTCCCATTGGTGCTCTGTTTGTTCTGTTTGATGACAGGAAGACAGAATGAGATAGGAGGTTAAATGTTCAGTTCTGTCACCGGCCTCATCTCCTGTGCTGCTCACCTGCTGCAGCTGTGGACACTGTGAATGTGTTAACAGAACAGTTTTAGCCACATGTACATTATGTTTTGTCAGAGAAGAGTTTTCTAAGCTACTAAGTTACTGCATGCTGACAGAAATGAAGTACTCTCTTTAAACATATACTAGTGCTTTGTTCACTGCGTTACATTTATATCTCCAATGCAAAGTCAAGCAACCATGGAGTGTAAATGTATCATGCAGACTTTGCAACAGTTTTTAATCTGCATCTGGATACTGATTTGGTTCAAAATACACAATCACGTTGATTTTTTACATAATATTTAAATTCTTCAAATATTAGGGCTTTAGGGTCCTGTACTTAGGTCACGTGTTGACCTCTGACCAAGCTCCATTTGCTGAAGAACGCCATTGGAAACTGTCAAAGAATATTTATCACAGGTCTGTTTCCCCAAGGTCAAGACTGAATCTCCGTGCTCTTCTTCTATTTTACTCAAATCAGTTAAAATCGTTTTTGATATATCCTGCAAACTAACAGAAAAACAGACAGACAAACTGGACCAAAAACATAACCTCCTTGATTCAACCTCCTTGAATTGCATGCTGTGCAACAGAGACATGTCTCATTTATTTCAGTAAGCAGGGAAACAGACATAAAGCAAGATGAAAATGGCCTGTCAGTAGAGCGAGCCAGCTTGTTACACAGGTATGTGTCTACACAGTCAACAAAACATCTTTGATCCAAAGCTGCCACTAATGGCTTTTTTAATAAAGTATAGATAATAAAGCACACAGGTATTTCTAATTTAAAAAATCTGATACAGACAGAGTTTACACTGGAATGCAGTGCCTGAGACAGTATTATTTTAAAGGCGTTTTTGGCAAAGCCAACAAAACTGAAGCCTACTTGTGTGTGTTTATCCGTCAATTATACAGTGTTGTTATTACCTGCTTGCCAACTCGCCAGCAGGTGATGGCGGCAAGACAAGAGCTTCTCACTTGTGTTGAGACATGAAGTGGCCTGGCTCCACTCTCCTTTTCATCAGCCCTCATTATTATCCTCCATATCTCTGCAGAGAAGTCAATAAAAGCCCTGGATAGGACAGAGACAAGTGCTCAACAAGCCTGAGCTGGAGGGGCTGGACATGAGTGGGTAGAGGGGAAAGTTATAAAAGGTAATGAGGCTTTGCCCTGGTATTAAGAGGCACTACTTACTGGTTTGTCCTATTAATCTGTCTGGTGGTGTTTGGCATTGAGAGGTGCTTGGAGAGTTGCCTCTATTAAAAGCTTGATGATGGACTTGAATGACACCTACACTTAAGACAGAGTAGTATTGAGTGAAAACAGAATAAATTACATTTTTTAGATGAATTGTTAATAACCCATGACAGCAGGTAGAATTTTTGCTTTTGCTTTTCTACACACGAACTAATGAACCTGAGACTTAAAGCTGATCAATATTTTTATATTAACAATAGATCAAATTGGTGTGCAATGTGAAAGGTGTCGTTTGTAGAGACTCTGCCGTTCCTCTCTCCAGAGCGTTTTAGCGTCTTTCGGCTCATTGTTTTAGTTCACTGTTTTGATTCACTCTCAGCGTCATTTTCAGCCACAGCAGGCAGATCGGAGATCCGAAAAGCTCTAAAGCTACCTGTCCAGCATCAAACAGACAAAGTTAGTAACGAGCAGGTGAACATACTGGAGCATTTAGCAGCCAGATAGCCAGATATTCCCCTCAAGAGTTGGTGGAGAGCAAAACAGAGCTAAAAGAAGAGAATAATTACCTCACATTTGCCAGGTGGCCACAATCATGACTCCACATTAATGTTAATGTTGCTTCGTGTCTGCTCAATGTGAAAATAATCCACTGTTTGCCAACAGTGTCATATCAACTTTATAAGGTGATAATACGTTGTATTTATAGCTTGTTCCACTTCTTGTTCCAAGTCTCCCAAGAATCACACAATAACATAAGTGTGTATACACAAAGATCTTTCTGGAGAGGTTTCCGAGAAATTATTATGAGACATTATCAAACCTCAGTTTATCTCAAGAAGTTATTTTTGGGCCTCGTGATTATAAAAGTTCACCTTGAAATACTGAGTAGAGGTGGTCCTGATAAACTGTAAACACAGACACATGTGCTCTGTTATTTTAATGTTCTTTTTCAATGTGCTCACCTGCTGGTAGCCTCATGGCTGTGAGGTCAGCATGCACAATACCTGGACCCTAGTATACATTAGCTAGTATTAATGTTATTAACTTCAACTGTGTTTGACAAATCAAAATGCTGCTGTCGTAAAGTCTAGTTATTGCAACAATTAAAGAAATATGTGACATTCGTAATCTACATCAAAGTTTTGATGATTGAATAAGGATAAGGATTTGGATTTGGTGGGCTGACCTTGCTCATGATCAAAAACTAGTGAGTCGACAACTTTGCTAACACAGCCAAACATCAAGCAAGTGCAACAACACAAGACATAGCAAGCCAGCTAATATTACTTGCTAGTCCAAGAGCAAGAAGGTCTTGCAGCCTTTTATTTCGCAAAGCTCTCGCTTCTAAAAGCCAGTCCGAGATTTACTCTTGTCCGGCTTCTTGCTCAGTCGCTCTTTTTTCTTTTCTTAGCTTCCTCTGTCAACGTCCTCTTCGGTCTCTACACCTCTGATAGCTCCGTACCGAGCTAGACCCATGTGTCGTACCCGCTCAGCCCAAGTTACATAGTGCAAGAACAGGCACCATTCTACCTATTACAAGTCAGTGTACCATCAAAATGATTTTGAAGCGGTTATTTTAAGGTAAAATAGTTGCATAATGTTGGTTTAAGTTGTGTGATCTTGAAATAACAAAAACAGTAACAGCTGCTCTTGGTTTCTTCCGCCTTACCCGCTGCATCTAGCCTATAATCAAATGTTTAACTTCTCACCAGTCAGGTATGCAACGTTAATCCAGTGAATACATTTAATATACTTCATTCCCCATAAGGCTATTTCCCAGTGAGAAGCAATGTGTCTGTGCAAAACAAAGAATCATTAAAGAACTGTATTAAGTTTAAACCCCTGTAAGATTAACCTGCATGCAAAGCATTAACCTCGGTCTCAGCTTCATACACAGCCTGGTCTTTTCATGCAGAGCAGCATGAGAACAATCAGTCTGTCCCACATCAGTGTCGTCACAGGTTGTCTGGCGTGCTAATGGGTTTTACTGGACTAACCGCAGCTAAAACACTAGCGGGCTTACAGTGGCTAGCTGGTCGTACACGATGGTTCAGCTTTTCAGCTGCATTAAAAGCCACGATCCATTTTCCTCACTGTTTTTTGTTATTCGCAGCAACTTCTTCCACGCTGTGTTTTCTACATTTAAGTGTCACTAACATGGTGGTAGTAAAATGAAGGTGATTAATATGCTTGTCTGTCTTTTACACACACACACACACACACACACACGCACACACACACACACACACTTATGGTCTTTTACACAATATTTATACAGGAGCATAAAATGGCTCACATGCATTTAACAAAGCACTTCGTCTTCACATAGCTTGCCTCTCTTTTACTGCACAGACTTCACACACACACACACACACACACACACACACACACACACACACACACACACACACACACACACACTGTTTCTTCTCTATGTTATGGCTGGGCACTGCGCACTATTAACCAACTCACACATGTATGCATAATCTCACACGCCCTGCACCTGTTATGAGTACCAAGCATTTTCTAACATTATCTGTTGAATTTTCTCCATTTGATAAACTGAGAGCAGCATCACATCAGCTGACCAGCTGACAGTGGAAAATATTACTGAATACGCACAACCCACGAGGGTGTTGAGATAAGGTGACCAAATGCCTCAGCAGCATCGTACTCAGTCAGAGCAGTCAGTGAGACAAATTCATTCTCCTGCTGAGGTCATGTGCTGTGATGATGGCGCCCCCTGGAGGACAGACTCCCAACTGTTAAAGAGCAGAATGAGGGGTCAGGTGCTCTTAATGCGTGTTTTATGTGTCTGTTTAAGCTGTGGATGTACTGGAAAGAGAAAATTGTGCACTTCATTTTGCTGGTGATGACATTTTTGATGAGGGCCAACAAATTTGGCAGGTTTAAAATTGGGGTTGAGAGGAGAGGAAGTGTTGATAATAATGATAAAAGAGGAAGGAAGTCTGCAATTACTTTCAGAGCTGTATGTTGTCTGATCACTCAAATATCAACCAACAGTCCATTCTGTCCTCCCCAGCCTTCACTCTGTAAATGTGAACTGCTGTTAGGTTCGACAAATGACATTTTTCTTTATTATTTTTTTGGATGAGCTTGTATAAATTCAGCTGTTGTGACAAAGCCGATACAAATACTCATACAGAGTGACTTCAGTCTATAATTTTGTTGTATTACGACACTAACCAGGGTTTGAGTTCATATTGAACAATTCATGTCATTCATTCATTACATTATACACTTTAACATGTTACAGTAACTGATGAAAATGTATTTACTATCTCCTAACAGAAGCACATGTTCAAAAGACTCCTGGAGAGACCAATGTCAAACTGACCTGTCAAACCAGCTGTCCTCTGATTGACTCCCAAATCAGAGAACAACAGAAACACTGTTTCAAGAATTCAATAATGTTGAATTTCTGATAAGACCGTCAGAGGTGTTGATTCAACTGGATTTTCACTTTTAGGCTGCAGTTTGTGATTAATCAAATATCTTGCTTTGTGTGTTTCGGAGGCGATCTGCTGGCAACCGTTATGCTAACACATGCTGCTGATTGGTGTTTGTCTAGATATGACTCTTGTGTAGCTGTCTGTGATTTACAGTAAATTAACGGGAAACTACATTTCACAGTAACTTGGTTTTCATTGTCATAACTCGGGTCATCGGTTCTATATGTTATTATAATATTATATTATAATATCTCTCACCAAAGTAATTGCTGATTATAATAGAACCTAGTTTTTGTTTAATAATTACACATTGGAAAATATAAAATACTTAAGAATGAAATTAACAGTATTCTACAATATAACAATATTCAAGCTTAAATGTCAATCCAGTGTTTGTCAAACAGACACTTTTGCTGCTTATGACATGTCCTGAATCTTCAGGTGCTGAGGATGAGAACTGCTGGAGTGTGACTTATGTCAGCAGGAGAATCTGCGCACTGGAAGGTTCTTCAGTGAACATTTCAAGTGAATATTCTCATCCTGAAAACCGGCAGCCAAAGTCAAAAGTTTGGTATAAAATAAAGAGAGGTAGTGAGGAGGATTCAGAAAAGCTGACAGGGGATGCAGGTAATTTGGAGTATCATGACAACATGAAGAACCACCACACCCTTAGAATTAAAAAGCTGAGGAAGAGTGACTCAGCAGAATACGTGTTCAGACTCCAACACGATGACAAAGGATGGAAACGATCTGATTCTCCTGGAGTGACTTTGGTTGTCGCAGGTAAGTTTTGAGGTTAAATACCTGAATGTCTTTCAGAATGTATTGCTGCCTCACCACATACTAGCAGCAGTCAGCAAACTATACTCTGTACAAGAAGATGAAAGGCTGGTTCAGACTAAATGTGGTAATTATTGCAACACATGGTCAAACCGATGTAACGCTTCAACCAGGTTTGCCTGAAACACGAGGAACAAACACATTACAGTGTGTTGTTTCACTTTTTCTTGTTTTTTTTGTGTTTTTGTTTGTGTTTTTTTTGCTTCAGCTCCACTCAAATCTGCCGAATATTTCAGGTTCCAGTTTAAGAATTTGGACTGTGTACCTTGGTGTTAATGCTTCTTGTACTCCTCATGAGAACTGTGCCCATGAGGTTATTCATCTAGTCCCAAACCATGCCATCCCTAAGGTTTCATCAAAATCTGACCAGTTATGTAGGAGCTATCACCCTTCTAATTCTGCACTTTACAGCCCACGTTCTGAGCAATCAGTGTATGTTTTTACACTATAAGAGGCTTTATTGTTTTATTAACTATAATGTGTGTATAAGTGCAAGTCAGCTTACCCAGTGGGCACAGTCAGGTTTCAAGGACAATGTCTCTCTTATACATTTAGTGACCAATCTAACCATCTTTCAGGCCTGAAGGTGACAATGACTCCTGCTGCAGAGGTGACAGAGGGCCAGAGAGTCACACTGACCTGAAGCACCAGCTGTCCTCTGGCTGACAACACAACCTACATCTGGAACTTCAACACACGACCTCTGACCCTGCCAGACAACCAAAACAAACACCTGGTTCTAGACCCAGTCAGCAGTCAGCATGCAGGAAGCTACTCCTGTGCTGTCAAAACCCACAACAACATTAGCTCCTGTGAAGAGACTCTCACTGTCCACAGTGAAATGGGAAAAGGGATGCCAGCAGCAGCTGTAGGAGTCGTAGCTCTCCTCCTGGTTATAATACCACTCGTTGTCTTTTTGTGGATTAGGTGAGCAACACGCTTTGTTTCAGAGCAATGAGCAATATTCAATCTGGAATCACTTATTTATATCTTCATTCATTTCACTAACCAGAACAAAGAGGACTTCCAGTCAATCTCCTAGAACAGAAACATCAGACAACATGGAGCAGGTAAAGATTGGAAGTCAAAAACCCGGCTGCATGAGAGAAAGATGAATCGGAGGAGCAAAAAGCTTTAAGTGCAGCATAATGTAAAGTAATGTTATTTATGTTGCCTCCTAATCAGCTCGACCCTGGTCCAGTGTATGACGACTTCTCAGCTCAACCAACAGAGCAGGATGACCATCACTACAGAGTCCACTTCTCAAAGAACCAGACAGATCCTCTTTACTCCACTGAGCATGTGCACTAAGACTAAACAGGACTCCTGAGTCATTACAAATGATTCAAACTCTATTTTGTCACCTTGCTCATAAAGACAAGTAGTAGTATACTGCATTGAACAAGATTTTAACACACTCTATCTTTCTCTCTCTCACACACACACACACACACACACAAAAACACACACAGTAGATATGAAACCTCATCTCACGTTATCTATAGAATTTACTCAGTTTGATAAACTGAGATCAGGGGGATCAACTGGGCTGCAGATGAGAGATCTCTAGTCTTAACACACATTTCCCACAAACTGAATCACTTCAGCAAACAGTGGGAAATAATACTGAGCACACAACCTGCAAGGTGTTGTGAAAATGTGGCCAAATGCCTCCTGCTGAGATCATGTACAGGACATCTGCAGGACGGACTCCCAACTGCTTAAGAGCAGAATAAGTAGTCAGGTGTTCCTTCTGCATGTTTTCTGTGAGCTGATGCGCGCATGTCATTTTGTCTGTATAAGTGTGTTTAAGCTCTGGATGTACTGGAGAGAGAAAGTTGTGCATTTCATTTGGCAATTCCCATCTTCCAAGTAAATACTGTGGATTACCAACCAAACATTGGCTTGCTTAAAATGTATTGCTTAGAAATTGTATGTTTCCAGAGAAGTCACTGACATGTGATATGTTTATTTAATCAGGTAAAGGAGGGGTTGATAATGACATGAGGTAAGAGCTATCAATAATTTATAGATATGGCCTACTTTAAAAAATGGTTTTTATGCTTGTATTGAGCAGTCTGGATCCTCTATCCTTTTCTTTCTTTAATATGACAGCACTGTTCATTTCACACTGGCCAAATCAGCAGACATATACTGTCAGGTGATACTGTATAGAATAGGACCAGCAAGGAAATTAGACATGTTAACCAACCAGATGACACTTCTCACTTCCTGCAGCTCCCATGCTGACAACTTCCTGATGAACAGATAATGCAATTTACTTTTGCATGTTGCATAAAGAGCCAATGCACTAAGTAGGAATTTCAAAAAGAAACAATAACTGTGAGAAAAGACAGAGTAAAGAGACAATATTGTGTTGGTAAAAAAAAGCTTTTCTTGATGAAAATATGGGGCCATAAAACTACCAGAGAACATGGAGTTTCCTTTTACTAAGAATATTCATCACTTCAGGTGGAAGGAAGTGAAGTGTTGATGTCAGAGATGCATGAAATCTGCCAACCTCCCTCACATTGACCAACAGTCCTCTGCAGCCTTTAGGCTGTAAGTGAACTGCTGTTGATTTGAACCACTGGGTTATTTTGTTGGAGTTTTCATGAATGCAGCAGCTGTGATAAGGCCGATACAAATACTGTTATACAATCAACTTTCTGATTAGGAACTGAAGGACTACAGCAGCCATGCTGTTGGCAGAAGCTGGATGTGTGTTTATGGGTTTGATCCTGTGCATCTCAGGTATGAATGACTGTTTATCCTTTCTCATATAATACTAATTCACTGTTAACTGTAAAATAAAGTCAAATGTTTTTAGGAGTGTACAGTTGGTGTATATTTGTAGCCATAATGTAGGAAACTGCAGACTGTTTTATATAAAAAAGAAAAGATAATTGAACGTTAGCTACCAGGATGTTCACATATTCTGCTGTTATGAGCTCTTTAGATGTGTGATCAGTATGATCCTTTACAATATCATACTTTTGTCATGCGGTGATTACTATTGAGAAGAATGTTGTAAAATGTATAAATCTGTCCAGATGTTTGCTAATAAAATCTTCTGTTAAAGGGGTTCAGGGACGAGCAACCAGCATGTGTGCCTTAAAAGGTTCATCAGTGGATCTGCCCTGCTCAGCTGACAATACCACTTCAAGCATGAAATGGTACACTGTACACATGGATGGCTCCAAGTATGTTCAGAACGAGATCTCTGGAGATGGAAATCGTGTATCGTACAACATCTCTGAAGAAAGTNGTATGAGACAGAATAAAAAGAGGAGAGTTGGAGGAGAATTCAGAGTTTTGGATTTCCTTTGAGGACTCTTCTCCATGGCAGGAGGACAGTGGAAGGTTTGCACAGGGCAAGCCAAGCCTCCCCTCTCCTAAACCAGAAATTTCAGAGATTAAGACTCAGTATAGATGACATTAAGTAGTAATTTGATTATTGTTGTAATTGATTAATTCTTGATTTATAAAGCTGTTGTTATGACCCTGCTAATATTCTTGCAATAAATATAAAAAGTAAAGAAAAGTAAATTGTTTCATTAATCCTTTTTTTAAGCTTCTCATGATTGTAAAAAGTTAAGTAACTGGGTGCTCAACAACTATAAGGTTCTGAAAGGTTATTTTAATTTTTTGTCCACTATTTTGATTAAACAGACCCTGAGGGCTTGAGTTCCGAGCCATCAAATCCAAACCTAGAAACTTACCAAGTGCTCAGATCTATGAGAGGAAAGCTGCTGTTAACTCCTGTGTCTGATGACTTCATCTGATAAATAAGGCTTCTCAGTCAGGTGTAGTTATCAGAGGCAGCAGGGTAGACATCTGGAAGTAGGTAGTTAGAAGCAAGGCGAGTTTCCTTGAAATTAAAAAATATATATGACATGGAAATCGTGTAACGTACAACATGTTAGAAGAGAGTAACTTCACTCTAACAATCAAAGATCCGAAAGAGTGATGCAAATGTTTACTGCTGCAGAGAAACTACTGACAAACTGGAAAACTGGCAGCAAAGTGCAATTTAGCTCCAAGTTGCAGGTACAGCAGTTGTCAAGAATTTATTACTTTAAGAATATTCAGGGTATGAATTCTTATTTTATTCATCATTTTCTCAGACCTGCAGGTGACGGTGATTCCTGCCACAGAGGGACAGACAGTAACACTGATGTGTAGCACCAGCTGTCCTCTGACTGAAAACCCTGCAGCCTACATCTGGTTCAAGAACAGAGAGCTTCTCTATCAGGACTGGTCTCCCTGGTACCAACAGCTGGTCAGCAGTGACGAAGCAGTCAGATACTCCTGTGCTGTCAAAGGCTACGAGGATCTCAGAGCCCCTGAAGTCTCAGTGGGTGAGCGACAACAATTAGCTCCTTATCATGTCACAAAACCTCTGGCTAAACTTGTGAAAAACTGTGACTATGATCTCAAATAAAAACGCTGAATGTCATTTCTTTTTGTCCAGATTCTGTCACATCGACCTGCTTTAGCGTGACCTACGCTGAAGGGAGAATGTGTTCTTACAAGCAGACATCCGAGGATGAGCCCTGCTCCATCACTTATCCCAGAGGTTAACATTTCCTCCACACTCCACAAACACAAACACACTTCCTGAAAGCACAAAAATGGAACAATTAATGTTAAACACATTCTCTCAACAGAAGTACATGTTCAGAGGACACCTGCAGAGGGCTATGTCACTCTGAACTGTACCACCAGCTGTCCTCTGGCTGACCCTCAAACTGCCTATAGTTGGTACCAGAACGGACAATTAAACAGACACGCTGAGAGTCAAAAGTTTTTCGTTTCCCGCTCCTCTGATAAAAGCTTCTCCTGTGCTGTAAAAGGCCACAAGGATCTGCTCTCAACTGAAGTCTGTGAGTATGGACCAACCACCAGCAATTTTGACATTTGTGTCAGTTTCTCAGTTCATATTACTGTAAAAGTTCACATTTTTCATATCTGTTCAGAGCGCATTCTGTTCATATCCAAATAATGTACAGTCTGTCATGCTACAGTTACACTGGGATTAAACAGTGGACGATTTTAAATATTTATTTTAAAAACAATCTATTACAGTTAAATGAGTATTCATCCATTCTGTCAAAACCACTTGGTTCAAGGTCAATTAATAATCATATTCAAGGTACTAAGGAGAAGAACTGCTGGAGTGTGACTTATGTCAGCAGGAGAATCTGCACACTGGAAGGTTCTTCAGTGAACATTTCGAGTGAATATTTGCATCCTGAAAACCGGCAGCCAAAGTCAAAATTTTGGTATAAAATAAAGAGAGGTAGTGAGGAGGAAGCTGAAGAGCTGATTGAGGCTGCAGGTCGCGTGGAGTATCATGACAACATGAAGAACCACCACAGCCTGAGAATTAAAAAGCTGGAGAAGAATGACTCAGCAGAATACGTGTTCAGACACCTAACAGACGAAGGAGGACAGAAACAGTCTGATTTACCTGGAGTGACTTTGGTTATCACAGGTAATTGTTTAGAATAAATACTTGTAAATTTTTAATAGAGAATTAGTTGCTCCCTCACAGCGGTAATTAATGCAACAGAGTACACATTATCAAACTGATGTAACAGTGGCTAAAATTTATTTGCACACTGGGGTTACTAGGAATGTTTTGTTCAGCCCATAATTTTGGTTCAGCTCCACTCAAAACTGCTGAACATGTCAGGATCCTGTTCAGGCATTTTAAGCTGGTTTGTGCTTCATGGCATACGGCATACACGTGTGGGAAACGCAGACCTGCTGTCAGTGTGTCTTGGTGTTAAAGGAAATAGGACAAGGAATAAAACATAACATATGTAACATATATTACATTTTGGCAGAGAGTTAGATGGGAAGATCAAAATCACTCTCATGTCACATTTTTACAGAAGAAATATGTGATATAGTATTACATTAGTATCAGGACAACTGTGCGCCCATCAGGCTAATCTGCTAGTCCAAAACCTGTTGCCTTGAAGGTTTCATCAGCATTTGACCAGTTATGTGAGATGTCACCGTTTATATTTAATAGTCAAATTATGGCTCACCTTCAGTGCATATGTGTAGCCATACTAGTGGCATGGCTCTAGGGATGGCAATGTCGCTCTGTTGGCCAGTTGGTCGGCCGGTCCACCACTTTGGTCCAGACTGAAATATCTTGGCAAGTACTGGATGGATTGCATATCACTCTGTTGAGGTTGTGGGATCTTTAAGAACACTTGAGTGGTGTTACCGAGTGATGCTTCTTTTACCTCATAAACAATCATTGGCTGATTACAGACACCAGATTGCAGCTTGCAGACCACTCAAACCTGACAACAGCCAAGTTTTATTTTGGTCTGCCATCAAGTAACTCACAGAATTATAAGATCTGCGGCCGGTGACGTTTGTCATTTTATCCAGTGAAAGTGCTAAGCTAAAAATGAGAAGCTTTGCTAATAAGAAAGGAGAGCTAACAGATTCGTCATCGTCGGAGTTCAGCGAAGCCGTGTATTTTGCCAACCCGGGTGTCAGCACAGAGTCAATCACCGGTGTGACCAAATCATTTTTCACACTAACATGCTCTAAATTCATATATGGGGCAAAATGCTGGCAGTGTAGAGTCGGGCTGTCATTAAGGAGAGCAGCACACTGCAACACTGGCAGGCTGAGGTGACAAACCAGTAAAGTTCAGTAAAGGAAGGATCGGAGTTTGATCGGCTTTAGTTTAGCTGATACCAATCCATCAATCAGTTTCCTCAATTGACACAGACAAGTCTCTGACACTGAGTAAGCAATTTAACCATCTTTCAGGCCTGAAAGTGACAATGACTCCTTCTGCAGAGGTGACAGAGGGCCAGAGAGTCACACTGACCTGCAGCACCAGCTGTCCTCTGGCTGACAACACAAACTACATCTGGTACTTGAACCGACGACCTCTGACCCTGCCAGAGATCCAAAACAAACACCTGGTTCTAGACCCAGTCAGCAGTCAGCATGCAGGAAACTACTCCTGTGCTGTCAAAACCCACAACAACATCAGTTCACCTGCAGAGAATCTCACTGTTCCAGGTGGGCATGGCTGTTAATTAATGAAGATAACACTATTGTTCTATTTCGTATGTGCTCCGCCCTATAACGGGCTTTGCTATTGGTTTACCCCCTCGAGGCTCCGCCTCGGCACCTGATCAAAAGTCCATGTACTCACCGCCCACACGGGGGTAGCACCCTCCCCTATAAGAACCCTGGTCCACACCTTGCTCATCTCCCTTTTCAACTCAGCACTTGAGAGATATAGTTCTGAGCTCAGAATCGAGGAAAAAAGTATGGCTTCACCTGTGCTTCACCAATGTTGGCAACGGATACCCACAACACATGCTTCGTTTGCCTGAACCCCAGCATTACAGTGAGTTCGATAAGTGCCTCGACTGTCTCGCGCTTCCCTGGGAGGAGCGCGAGCGTCTGGGACATTTTTCCGAGGCTGCTCGCTCCCTCCACGCCACCTCGGGTCTGGCGGTGCGGGGGCAACTGCTCAGCAAAAATCATGGGTGGATTATGATGATGAGGATGACCGGCGGGTGTTTGAGGACCCTGCCGCTCTCTTTCGGGAGGACGATGATGATGATGTGCCGGTAGCCCATCGGTATCCGTTTGATGATTTACCGGGGTTGTTTGAGTCAGCGGCGGCAAGGATGGAGTCTTCTCTGCCTCCACAGCAGCCTGCTAAAGTTGCAGCTGACGTCGGGGGTGAGTGCCATGTGCAGTCAATCATGAACCAGTCACAAGATGGTGGTCATGACATTGGGGCAGTGGAGTGCTGTGCTGGACAGTACATTCCTCAGGTGAGTACTGATTCTTTGGTTTGTGAGCACGACGAGCCGTGGCGTAGGTCATTTGCCTCACCTGGCCTCGATGGTAGGGCTTCCCTGCCGTCCTCGGCAATCGATTTGCCGGGGGACGTCACGAGGGAAGCAGCTGCTCGTTAGCATTAGCTGCATCACAGCCCTTTCTGGCAGTGCGCTCTTCCCCAAGTGGGGGGGATCGGAATGGGCGGGCCCGATCTGCATCTCCCTGCCGATCCCGTTGCATCCAGCCAGGTGACTGGATGGCATCCATAGACCTGACCGATGCTTACTTCCATGTTCCCATCCTGCAGCGTCACAGGTACCTGCGCTTCGCAATGGGAGGACGGTGCTATCAATTTTGTCGCCTCCAGTTCAGATACTCCCTGTCCCCATGGACATTCTCAAAGTGTGTGGAGGAGGCGTTGGCAGGGGGTGCGACTCAGGTGTGTCCCTCACTATGTTCAGGATTTCAAGGACGCCTCCCTGGCCGGTTGGGGCAGCACCTTCAACAAGGCCAGTGTGGGGGACGTGTGGCCGAGTCCTCCAGACAACCGCCACATCAATGTGCTGGAGCTTGCAGCGGTGCAGAAGGTGCTACTCCACTTCGCCTTGCAGCTGAGAGGGAGGCACGTCTTGATTCGGTCAGACAACACCACAGTGGTGGCCTACCTTAACAGACAAGGGGGGGGTCTGATCCCCGGCTCTGCACAGGATCTGTGCTCGTTGAAAACCTGTCATGCTCCAGCGGCCCTCAATGTGGGGGCGGACAGGATGTCCAGGGGATGTCCAGTCGAGGAGGACTGGGGCCTCTCCCTGGACGTGAGGGGTGAAGGTCTGGCAGAGGTTCGGTCATCCAGTGGCTGACCTCTTTGCGAGCAGAGAGAATGCCCAGTACCACCTATGGTTCTCCCTGAGGCAGACGGACAATCCTCCCTTGGGGGTGGACGCATTGGCCCATCTAGTGTGGCCCACTGGCCTGTTGTATGCCTTCCCACCTTTGCGTCTGATGACGCCTTTGCTCCACTGCGTCTGGATGCAGCATCTGGCGGTGATAGTCGTGGCACCAGAGAGTTCAGGAGCCAGGTGGTTCCCGGATCTGGTTCGACTGGCAGAGGCAGGCCCATGGCCGCTTCCGGATCTGCTTACAGTGCTGGAGGAGCCATCCTCTCGCGTCCGGTTCTGGGATGGCGCCTCATGGTATGGAGGGTGAGAGGGTGAGATTAAGCGGCTTGGGCTTTCCAGCTGCCGTGGTTTCTGTAATCCAGAACGCATGTGCCCCGTCCACTTCCAGGGCATACGCGTCATGTTGGCATGTATTCACGGCATGGTGTGAGGCTAGGGGCCTTGAACCAGGCTCGTGCCCCCTGTAGGATATTCTGGGTTTTCTGCAGGGCGTGTTCAACAGTGGGCGTGCTGCATCTACATTGGGAATATTTGCAGCAGCCATTACGTTAAGCCATGACTGCTTGAGGCGCTTCACCACCAGGAGCCATCCACAGGTGAAGCACTTCCTGCCGGGTGCCTGCTGGTTGAGGCCCCCTATTCGGCGTCTGGTTCCCCAGTGGGACCTTCAGACGGTGCTGGACGGCTTATTGGGTCCACAGTTCGAGCCCCTTGGTCAGGCGGAGTTGGGGATTGTATCTGTGAAAACGCCGCTCCTCTTAGCCCTGGCATCCGCCAAGAGGGCAGGTGATCTGTGCAGGGTGCATTCAGACTGTATGTCTGTCAGTGGCGACAGGGAGGAGCTGGAACTATGGCCAAATCCAGCTTTTCAGCCTAAGGTTATCACATCCTCTTTTAGATCAAGGGTTATCCACCTGAGGGCCTTTTTTCCCCCTCCTCATTCTGGTTGTGAGGAGGAGCGGCTTCATACCTTGTGCCCATACTTTGGGTGGGTTTTAGGAAGTCGGACCAGCTCTTCATCTGCCACAGTGGCCATTCTCTGGGGGCTCCAGTGTCGGCACAGTGGCTCGCCCACTGGGTTTGTGAGGCCATCCGCAGGAGCTATGAGGCCATGGGGCACGCTCCTCCAGTGGGTTTGAGGGCGCATTCCACCAGGAGCATCGCAGCCTCTACAGCTCTTTTTCGGGGTGTCTGGTGTGGAGGACATCAGTTTGACCACTTCCTGGTCCTCCACTTCGACTTTTGTGCAGTCATATCTGAGGGATATGACTGCCAGTTCCATGGCTCATTCTGTGCTTGGCGCACAGTTGGGAGAGTCGTCAGCTGGGGGTCCTGCCTGACCTCATTTACTGTAGCGGTGCCCTCGCAGTTTCTGGAGCGTCTCTCCAGGGGATGATGCCCTCTAATTCCCAGCCCCAGCTGGCCCTGGTTATGGTTGCTGAGTTTTCAAGGAAGACGAGCAAGGTGTGGACCAGGGTTCTTATAGGGGAGGGTGCTACTCCCGTGTGGGCGGTGAGTACATGGACTTTTGATCAGGTGCCGAAGTGGAGCCTCAAGGGGATAAACCAATAGCGAAGCCTGTTAGAGGGCCTCGCACCTACTCATAGAGCTGGGGTTACACCAGGTAACCTCTATTTATCTTCACTCTTTATACTTTTACTTTATTTATTATTTATATATCGCAGTTCTTTGGCATCTATCTAGTGCATAGTTCCAGTGTTTTTATATACATTTTTAAAGTATTACAATTTATAATGCAAGTCTGTTGGAGGAATTCTCCAACTGAGTTGGAACCTTTCTAACTTTGAGACTCAACTGGTCAGGCATCCCTTATCCTACAGATCCCATTCAAATTTTAAAATGTTGACAAAGCTTTGAATTTTTAAAGTTATGTCATTTTGTGTTGTGATGTCTTTTGTACTTTTGACTCAATTTAAGTTTAAAGTGAGGGCTTTTACAGCAGTTTTTCAGATCTCAACAGTGTGTCAGTCCCACAGTTTTGACTCCTCAAGCACATATTGTTTTTGTTTTTAAAATGTTGCCACAAGCCTCTTCTCTCTCACAATGTCAATACATTTCCAATAGGACCTATAGTTTTTGAGGTCTACACCTTAATTGATAGGGAAAGTGCTGTCATGCTCTCACTGACTGCAGGAGATCAGTCTCTTCCCACTCCCATATTTTAAACTTACAGATTCTCTCTTCCTTCAAACACTTTGTACACATACTATACATCCACACTTTCTGCAAGACCTCCTGACATTAATAATGTTAACATTTCTGACCTAGAAGCTTTGTTTTAGACAAATCAATATTTCCTCAACAAAATGTGATTTTCTGCTCTGTGTGTCAGGGATCACTCGCTGGCTCTGTGGCTAAGCCCTGTTAAAAGTCAGCTTGCCCTGTAAGATCGCTAGGTTGAGTGTCCGATACTGACTCAGTCCGCCGTATCTAACATTGCTCTTATGTATAAACTTGTTTTATATGTTTATCTATTACTAGTATTACTTCTACTGTTCAGTGGAGCAGTCCTACTTCAAACCATCAGCTGACTTTAATTGTTTGATTACTGCAGCACTTTCTAATTGGTGTGTCACTATTACGATCTTTTCAATAGTAGTGATGATTTCAAACCTGCTGTCCTGCTCAGTGGCAGAGTGGTTAGAGTACATGCATCTTGTTTGTTTACACTCCAAGGTCAGCAGTTTGCGTCCCTGCTCTGGTTAACTATCAGTATGTTCAGTGCCGAAGTGCAGCACTAATACTACTCGTCAAGGAGTGCTATTTCCAAAATTGCTGCTGAAGCAGCAGCAAACAGCTTCCAGCTCTCACACACATTTTCTTTAGGAAATGCCAATTCTAGTTTTAACTGAAACATTTTCAGGCATTGGAAGCACCTTTGCAATTGAAACTCTGGCATTTTAATAGGAAATATGACAAATACAATCCCCTGTCTCCTTTTGTATTGTTTTAAAGTTTGTCCAACCAGTAACACACATCTTCCTTCCATCTCTCTCCAGCTCTAGGGAAGTCAATGGCAATAATTAATGCAGTAAGACTGACAGTTGCATTACTGATCCCAATTCCTCTACTTCTCTTCCACCTGTGGATGAGGTAAAAGACTTGACAGTCTTCACTTTTTACATGCTTTAAATTTTAACTTTAAACTTCTTACTGACTTGATGGATTTGTTTTTAACAATAGTAATGTGCACTATCTGACCAAAACAAATCCAGGAAGAAGAAAACTCTGACATCCACCGCTGAGCCTAATGACAAAGGTGAAAGGTGAGTACAGAATCTGAAAGCTAGAAACTGCCTTGCGTGTGTGTTTGTATGTTTTCCTCTTGTCATCTTCTCTGTTTTCTAAAATCTGCAGATAAACTCGTAATATGAGAACATCACATCCCTGGTCATGGATCCTGTGACTGCAGCACAGAGGCAACCAAAGCAGCAGGAAGACGAAAACATCTGTGAGGAGCGATGAGGAGACTGTAACCTTCCTCAAATTAATACATGAAACAAATATAAATGCACTATTTTCATCATGTTTTCAACATTTTCTTTCCTCCACCATTTGAGGTTCTCGTTGCGCCCTCTTCTCCTGCAATGGTTTAATGGCACCTGACTGGAGAATTAGCGCCACCTAATGCTTATCTCAATGAACCAACTCCCAATATTCACATAACAGTGCGCACAATAAAACTACATGGGCTCCGTAGGTGGGTATGTATCCTGTTATATGTATTATTCTTTTGCGCTGTTCACCCATTTTTGTGTTCCAGAAGACAGAAGTTAGAATTTAAATGAAATTAAATTCTTCATGAGGAAGATGATAATTAGTAGATTAGTAGTAGTTGTGTAGTAATGGAGAAGAGTAAGAGGAGGATGATCCTCTTCTTTTCTCAGTTTTTAGCATTTTAGCTTGTTTTGATTTTGCAGCTGATGTTGCTCCATGTCTGCTGGATATACAGTAAATAAGCACTTATTTCCAAACACATTTGTAATGTTTACAGCTTGTTCCGCTGCCCCCACGTGGCCAAAAAGAAATATTACAAAATCAACTGATGCAGCTTTAATATCAGAGACATTGCTGTACAAGGGAAGTGGTTATAATGTTACTGTAAATCGTGCACAATTATGCATGGATATTTGTATAAATTGTTTTTTTTAAAGGCTGAGCTCATGGGTTCATCACTTTCCAGTGGACACCTTAATCTTTGTAATTTTTTGGGAAAGAACTGCAGAGCCTCCGGACCACAACCCATTTATCAACATAACAACTCCATACCATGCCATCTACAGTAAACTTTCTTTTTTACTAAGAATATTGCTGACCTACGTAGGAAGGAAGTTTTTTTTTTGGGTGTCACCCTCACAGAGTGACAATTTAGATTTTTTTTTTACTTTTGAATGAGCTTCTGAGCCACTGATATCTGCTTTTAAGAGCTCTGCTCCATCACATATCCAACAGACATTTGTTTTTACTTTGACATGGTCCGAGTTTGCAGTGAGAGGCTGAACGCTGCAGGGAGAAGGACTCCATCTGACAATCGCTGTGGGAACTTGTGTCTGTCTGAGGCTGGTTTGAGACATTGCCTTTTCACCTTTTCTGCCTGTGCTTGACTTGCTTAATGCTTAGAAACAATTTATATTTTTAGCTGCATTTACACGACGAAAGGCGTCAAGAGTTAAATGATTTGTTTAATTTTTACATTTTGAACATTTGTTGTCATTGTGTTTTATCATCCCTCATGTTTTTCCTAACTCATACTGCATTTTGAATTCATAATATTGACCATTATTTCTTGTGACTGCTTGACTTATTTACTTAAATTCTTTTTTTAATCATTTTAAGATGATTTTGATTGTTGTGCTTCTTCTGTTTTCTATTGGAAAACTATAAAGAATTTCTACTTTGGATAATAAAAAAAAATCACTTTAAATTTTCCCAATTTGCTTTGTTCTGCCGGGTTGATTTCTCCATCAAATATTACTGAGATTATTTTGAGATTAATATGAACCACTGTAGAACAATCAGGATGATAAACAGATGGCTTCATATGAACATAGTGTACTGATTAAAAGGTCAGTGAGGTTACGTCCACAGCTTCCTGCTCTTTTTCTGCACCACAGACCAACCACAGATAACACTTTCTTCACGAACAGCTTCACATCGCTGTGCTCTCACTCTGATAACTCTGACTCCATCATGCCACAGTTTAGAACTTTTGCAATACACGTCAAAAATAAGAAAAATAAGATTATTGGTGAAGAGATAAAAGTAATGACTGCCTTTAGATGGCTTCAGGATTTTCCAAGTAAAAAACATGACATGACACTTTAGAATCAGTTAATCACTAAAAGAGGAAGGAAGAGACATGTTGTTGTCAGATCTGCATGCTATTTATCCACCACCACACACACTTAGCAGCAGTGCACTCTGTCCTCTTCAGCCTTTACTTTGTTAAAAGGCCGCCATTGGTTTTGACAGGTGAGTTACATTTTAGAATTTTTATGTATGGTCTTAAAGTGGACGTTGTGAAAAAGCAGATACAAATACTGTTCATCAACTTTCTGATTAGGAACTGAAGGACTACAGCAGCCATGCTGTTGGCAGACGCTGGATGTGTGTTTATGGGTCTTATCCTGTGCATCTCAGGTATGAATGACTGTTTATCCCTTCTTATACAAAGCTAAACTATAACCACGTTCTGCACGATTATATGTATGATAATTGACTGTAAAACAAAGGGGGAAATTAGCTATATTTTACGAAGGTGTAGGAGTTAAATCGTGGAAAACTATGTTGACTAAAATTTAAAAGAACAGAACACATTTTATCAACATTTATATAAAACAGAAACAAAGATAATAGAAAACATTGCATATCAGCACTCAAGATTATCACATAAACTACTGGAATGAGCTCTTTAATTTTCCTTAATTTTCTGTATATCATGCTGTCATGATTAGTAAACATCCAATATTTTAAAGGCATAACTCTTTATCTTAGAGATTACCTTCTCAGATTTAATTATTACATTATTTAATTAATGGTAACCACATGTGTATGTATGTGTGTATATGTTGTATGTTGCTCGGGAACTACATAATATGGTGCATTTTGCCTGTGATGTAAATGATGTTAAGATTGGCCGAGTGATATGATGTAAGACAGTGAGATGATCGATCACGTTTGATTGTGATTGTGTTACGTCGTCCTAATGTTGAGCCTGACATTAATAAAAGTGGACCAAGTGAGACAGATGAAGCTGCCCCGTGCTCTTGCTGTACCCTCGTCCCGAAATTAGTTTTAATTTAGTTACGGTAGTTAACGCTAAGAGTAACCAGCGTTACACTAATAAAATCTTCTGTTAAAGGGGTTCAGGGACGAGCAACCAGCATGTGTGCCTTAAAAGGTTCATCAGTGGATCTGCCCTGCTCAGCTGACAATACCACTTCAAGCATGAAATGGTACACTGTACACATGGATGGCTCCAAGTATGTTCAGAACGAGATCTCTGGAGATGGAAATCGTGTATCGTACAACATCTCTGAAGAAAGTCACCACAATCTAACAATCAAAGATCTGAGAGAGAGTGATGCAAAGTCTTACTGCTGCAGAGAAACGACTGACCAACCAGAACTCTGCTGGCACAACAGAACTGAGCTCCATGTTGCAGGTACAGTGGCTGCCAGTTTTTTATTATTTAAAGAATAATTAAAAAATTGTATCCTTAAATGAAATCTAATTTGTTTCGCCATAATCTCAGACCTGCAGGTGACGGTGATTCCTGCCACAGAGGGACAGACAGTAACACTGATGTGTAGCACCAGCTGTCCTCTGACTGAAAACCCTGCAGCCTACATCTGGTTCAAGAACAGAGAGCTTCTCTATCAGGACTGGTCTCCCTGGTACCAACAGCTGGTCAGCAGTGACGAAGCAGTCAGATACTCCTGTGCTGTCAAAGGCTACGAGGATCTCAGAGCCCCTGAAGTCTCAGTGGGTGAGCGACAACAATTAGCTCCNGTTCCTGCTGGTAGTAAGAAGTGGACCGAAGTGCAGACAGATTTAAGGGAAGGATCGGAATAGTGGTTTATTGATGGTAAGTGGGAAAAACAAGTGAACACAAAAAGTCCAAACAAAGAAGCATGAATAAACTCATGGACTTGGAACATGGCGCACGGAACATCTAACAGAGGGTAATGACCCAGAAAAAGCACAAAGGGAAAACACAGGCATATATAGGGCGAGGCTAATGAGGAAATCAAACACAGGTGAGTAACTGGGAACAGGTGAAAGCAGTCCAGGCAGAGACACAAGGGAAACACAAGACCAGAACTAAACACAGACATAAACCAAATTAGACAAAGTCCACAGATCCTGACAAGCTCCTTATCACGTCACAAAACCTCTGGCTAAATACGTTATACTTTGAAGAATAATAATCAAACATTGAGGAACTTATCACACACTATTACTACGTTCACCAATATCAATATTGAATGCCATTTTTTGTCCAGATTCTGTCACACCGACCTGCTTTAGCGTGACCTACACTGAAGGGAGAATGTGTTCATATAAGCAGACATCAGAGGATGAGCCCTGCTCCATCACTTATCCAACAGGTTAAGTTTCCTCAAACATACACACACATCTCCCACTCCCCGTCGCCTTTAAAGGATAACTACACCCTCAAATTCTGCTAGGACTCTCTCTCCCAGTAAATTTAATAAATGCAACAGAGGAGTGAGAGGCAACCAAATGTAGGAGGCGTGGCCTCGTGGCTATGAAGTGTGTGACGCGGGGGGGTCAGGGGACATGGGGGAAACTGAACCGCTCACTGTAGCACGGACAGCAACGTAGTCAGAACTAACCATCCATGAGAAGCTACTGTCAGACTCTGTTTTTCTCTGCTGGAAAGACAGCCACTAGAGAGAGTCCCTGTGTGGGCTAGCAGTTCTACTATGAGAGGCTCTCTGGTGTGTCAGTACATAGCCGTAGCCCTTTATGTTACTGTTCATCAGCCCTAAATGTCTCCCAAGAGAAGCTCTCATTTACTTGAGAGCTCAGTTTTATGGAAGCAAACATGTCCCGCCTGTTTAGTTTAATCCAGTTTTATTTTGGGTTTGGGTTTGAGACATTGGGAGATACTTGTGTCTTTAAGTAATATAGATGGTGCTGTTATTAGTTTGTTAATTTGCATGTAATATGTAACTTATACCTTACATACCTTACCTGTAATGACCCCGTACTTGAAATCATATAGCACTGCTGGAGGCTGGTTAATCAGGCTGATTAGCAGCAGCAACCGTACTCCATGTAGGTGAGAGCTTCTCACAGGATTTTGAGGTATCTCATAATTCAGAAAAACAAGAGCAGAATTTTTTTTTTAATTAACACTTTTCTCAGAAGTCTGAGATAATAATCTCGTTATTTCAGAAAAACAGGGCAAACTTTTTTTTCTCAAGTGAATGCGTTACGCTTCCGTACATATCATTTAGGTTTACACCTCAAAAAACATGTGTAATTGTTCAACAAGGTCTGAATATAGCAGTTATCAGCGGGTGTTAACTGCCACAAAAGAGGAATGAATCTTGCTCGACGGCGTCTCTGCGCAGGTGCAGCAGCTGTGTGTGATCGGCACAAACTGGGGCTATGGTCAGCCACAAACATTTACAAACATACAAACACACCTCTCACCCCCAAATATATCACAGTGGCTGATGAGAAGTGCATTTATCATCTCCCAACAGAAGTACATGTTCAAAGTACTCATGTGAAGGACTACGTCACGCTGACCTGTACCACCAGCTGTCCTCTGGCTGACCCTCAACATGCCTACAGGTGGCACTGGAACAAAGAGTTATACAGTCACTGTGCGAGGCAAGACATTACACTTTTCAGCTCTCCTTCTGGAATCTTCTCCTGTGCTGTAAAAGGCCACGAAGATCTGCACTCGAATGAAATATGTGAGTATGGACCAACTTGTGGTTTTCTTTAACTTGTGGAATAGGGCATTGGTATCATTCGTCTGCAAGTCTAAAGGGAAATAAGAAATATAATAACCTGAATAATGTTCAAACACCATTGGGGGTTGGACATTATTCACACCTTACAATAAAATGCTAAAGCTCTGATGTAAACACTAGTTTGTTTGTTCATTTCTGTTTGTTTTAATCAAATATCACATTATCTTTCAATTTAAAATACCTTTCAGTCAATATTTGGTGGTCTGCTTTTCCTCTCACCTCATTAGATACCTTTACTTTTGTGACTTAGCGTAATTCAAGCAGAGAATATCCGGCCTCTTAGCACCTTTCCTTGTTTCGCCTTGAAATCTCACTTACTGTATGAAAGTCATGGCCGTTGAGTTCTTTGTGATTCACAGTTATTGCTGCAAGAATTTCTGTTTTTTCCAGCCTCAGACACTATATAAACACTGTGTATTACTTCCAGTTTGTGTTGTGCCACACAATATGTTAAAGAACATTTTGAAGTTGAATAGGATTTGTATTAAAATAAGTTGAGACTGTTTAAAATCCTAGGCACTGAAGTATTTTTCAAAGTAAATTTAGCTGTTACTAAAAGTCTTTAATCTATATTTCAGGTATTGAGGATAAGAACTGCTGGAGTGTGAATTATGTCAGCAGGAGAATCTGCGCCCTGGAAGGTTCTTCAGTGAACATTTCAAGTGAATACTCAGACTCCACCACCCGTCATCACAACCCTAAATTATGGTATAAAATAAAGAGACGTGACGAGGAGGATGCTGAAACTTTGACCGAGGATGCAGATCGTGTGGAGTTTCATGACAACATGAAAAACCTCCACATCCTGAGGATCAATAACCTGATGGGAAATGACTCAGCAGAATACACATTCAGACTCCATGAATATGACTTAGGATGGAAACAGTTACCTGGAGTGACATTAGTTGTGACAGGTAATACTTCAGCTTAAATAGACTGGTAGTATAAGTCTGGTTCATGCTTAATGAGATAACACAAATTACCTAAAGTAGCATGCTTCCAAAAATGTTAATGCCTCTTATATAATATAATATAATGATAACTGTGCTTCAGACTATATACTATGTGAGTTCCTGTAGAGAGTCCCAAAAGCCTTTAAGCCTACAGTTTTCATCAAATTATGTAGCAGTTGTTACCTTTCATTTGACTTATAACTTCCCCTCAGTCCAACTGATGTATTTATAACACAAACAAAACATGTAAGAATTCATAATTGCTCCTTGTTTTTCAGATCAGTGGTGACTAAAATGTTGACACATGGTCAAGTTTTTAACCTTTCCAAAAAATGTTAACGTATCAAATTACATTTTCAAAGTTTGCCTGAAATTTTAGCCCTCGGTAGGAGCCCTGCATCCTGCTTTTTCTATTTGTTTTATCAAAGACATCATGCATATTATACTGTATGTTCTCTGAAATAATTCGGTATCAGGTATTTTGATGATTGCAAGCTAATTTATCCAATAGACCCACAAAAGCTTAAACAATGTCTCTTTTTCAGGCCTGAAGGTGACAATGACTCCTGCTGCAGAGGTGACAGAGGGCCAGAGAGTCACACTGACCTGCAGCACCAGCTGTCCTCTGGCTGACAACACAACCTACATCTGGTACTTGAGCAGACGACCTCTGACCCTGCCAGACAACCAAAACAAACACCTGGTTCTAGACCCAGTCAGCACTCAGCATGCAGGAAATTACTCCTGTGGAGTCAAAACTCCCCAAAACATCAGCTCACCTGAAGAGACTCTCACTGTCCAAGGTGAGCATTACATTTTAATTGAATAGTTGTCAGGTTTTGAAGCACTTTTACAGCTAAAACTGGAGCGAATGTCTATTTTTTTAAGTACTCTGTGACATGAATTACATCATTCACCCACTCTTAATCTGACTTTGATTAAATGTATATCAACATAACTGTGTTCCACTGTACATAAATGATTACAAAACACCTCCTCAAGGGTCGATATAAAAACAAAAGGTTGCTGTTACTCAGCCACCCACCAAGGACACATTTACATTTAGTAGAAGGAAAGACTCTTAAGTCTAAGTAAGACTCTTTAAGTACAGGGCCAAAACCTACAAAATACAATTCTGTGTCTTATTTGTTATTGTTTTGAAAGCACTGGTAACTCACAACAATCTCTCTCCAGCTCGAGAGAAATCAGTAATGATAATGAATGCCGTAAAACTGACTGTGTTATTACTGATCCCGCCTGCTGTGCTTCTCCTCTGCCTGACGAAGAGGTAAAAGACTTGAAAGGTTGCCATTTCCATTTTTGTACTTTCATTTTCCTGTATTCAAAGTCTTCTTGTTGACTTAATAAGTCTGTTTTAACATTAACAATTTCATAATATCGTCAATAAAATCCAGGAAGATCAAAAGTCCGACCTCCGCAGCTGAGCTAAGTGACAAAGTAAAAACTGGACAGGTGAGTACAAAACCTGAGAAACTAGAATTTAGTGTGTGTGTCCGTGTGTGTTCCCTCTGTCATCTGTTTTCTCTGCCCTTCAGATGGACTTGCTGTATGAGAGCATCGCACTCGTGGCCATGAGTCCTGCAGCACAGACAGAACCTGCAAGACAGCAGGATGACACTGTGTAATATCAGCTTGGATTTTAGATATCTATGTGGAGCGCTTTGCAGAGTGCAGATTAAAACATTTAGATTCACGTTGGCGAGACATGACTTGAGCACTACAAAGGTGCGTATAAACTCTGAGTAGCCTATGCGCTGAAGCCAAACCACATTTAAATTACATGCATTAGATACAAACATTTACCCGTATCCTTTGTGAAATCTACTTCTTGTCTTGGGTTGGATGCAAGGCTCTTATCTACAGCTAATGCACACATCCGTTCATGAACGCTGATGTCACTTCGAGTTTGTCAGATGCTCTTGTTAACAAGTAGTGAATTGTTGCATACCGCTGCCACCATTAGAAAACAAATGTACTCAGTTTTGCAATTTTGCATTATAAAAGTTTTCATGTTATGATTACATTTTTTTTCTTGTTATATTTTATATGTTTTAATGGCATATTTATCTCGTTATTACTTATTCTTGTTTGCTTTGTCTTATTTTTCTGGTAATAATGTGATTGAATTTCATATTTTTTTTATATCCTGAGGATAACTTTGTACAAGCCTCTTTGCTTCCTTCCTCTCCTGCACATATCCATTCATTTTTATTACTGTATGTTTTTTATCATGATGTTTTAATTGTGCAAATAGATTAAAACTAAATTACAATATACGGGTTTCTTTGTTAAATTGAATTGTTTTCTTCCTTACTGTTTGGGGGCAACTTTCTGCTTCTGAACATAGAAATTTTTAACCTTGTGACTGAACACACTATCAGCTGTGACATCTGATGGTTACGTTTCCAACGAGAAGATGTCTCTAATTCGTTTGACGTAACGAGGCCTTGGTGGTCACGTGATTTTATTTTATTTTTTTGCTTATCTGACCGAGTCGATCCATCTCACCGCTTTCAAAGAGCGATACTCGATCTCAGTGGTTCTCAACCTTTTTTGGGCCAGAGACCTCCTATTCATTATCCAGGTCCCTTACCGCCCCCATCAAATAAAATGCAGGCTAATTGTCTTCCCTGAATATTAATGTTGATTATTTTTCTGTGTTATATCATTAAAAAAGCATGTCACTGAATGCCAAATAACAGATTTGATTTTAAATGGCACATAAATGTCAAACAAAAAGCATTTCTATTAATTGTTCCAACGGAAAACAAGAGCAGCCCACCAAGGAAAAAGTCTGAGGCTACACAAGGATTTATCTTAACTTTCAAAGGAAATCAGAGC
This sequence comes from Maccullochella peelii, assembly GCA_002120245.1. Lineage (NCBI taxonomy): Eukaryota > Metazoa > Chordata > Actinopteri > Centrarchiformes > Percichthyidae > Maccullochella > Maccullochella peelii. The sequence continues at coordinate 34,122 of LKNJ01000518.1, forward strand.
TGCGGATTGCAGAGAAGCGATTGCGGTAGGCCTACTTGCACTGCATTGTTTGTTAGTTTTTGTTGTTTAAAGTCAGGATGTTACACACTCCGGTACAGTAGGTGGCGGCATGCACCTTTGACGTTGGTTTGTAGTCCGCCAGTAAACTCGAAGAAGAGGAAGAAGAAGAAGACGACGACGAAGAAGAAGAGAAGCGATACTCGCCTTCAAGCCAGGCGTAACCGCTGCTGTAGCTAACGCTGCTTGTTTGATCGGATTCTCTGAACAGCGCACTAATACCATGGACAACAGAGGCTACGGTTCGGGTAAATATAATATGGCTGTTAGGCATTGCATCGACGTTATATGCCCTAACCCGTGGTGCAGATAAATTTACCATGACTACTATTAATTCGTTTTCCAGTTAGCCACATGCTTTGTTGCCGTTAAACATAGCCCCAGTATGTTAGCTAGTTCAGAGTTTCAGCTTGCCAGTAACAGCAAGCAACCCATAGCCGGCTGTAGCTTGAAAAAGGTTTTAGCTAACTGTTTAGTAAATCTTTTCTATTTATTGTGGTAATGTGGTTTAATAAATTCATTTCAGAGCAAATGAAAAATTAACCAACGACATAAGTTACCAGGCCCCATTGGCTAACATTAAGGAACCATAGCTAGCTAGGTTAGCCAGTTCGCCATCAGGCTGTTTATTTGCTAATATGCCAAAACAGAGGGCTGCGTGGCCCATTGTCTGGTTGTTGTAAGGCGGGTTAAATGCTTTGCTAAAGTTAGCTGGCCAATCCTGTTAAAATGGAGTCAGCGTGGAAATAAGCGGCTTTTAAAGGCTAGTTAATAAAATGGCCGCCTCAACTAATATGCTTCGAAAACTTAAGTTCGTTTAACATTACCGTCAAAAACACCGTTTGCAGCCGGCTTGCTGCTGAGGAGTTGAACACTCGAGACATATTTAAGTTCTTTTATTAACCTAAAGTCGAGTGGATTTTGCTTTATACGGTCATATTAGAAACCAAATGTCTTGCCTGTTTTAAGTATTCAGTTTGCTTATACCATTGTATTCTCTCCTTTTGTAGGCTACTCCAGTTGGGGAGGTGGAGGGTCCGGCAGCAGAGGTGAGGAAATGAGTGAATATGCTCCTGCACTGCAGAATGACACAAGAACACCCAAACCTTATGCTCGATTGTAGGGCTGCAGCCAACACCAAGTTATTTTTATTAAATCAGAGCTAGGTGATACTGACTAAATCACATATGACAGTAATTTTGACTCAATACAGCTTTTGATATTGTAACTGTTTGTAGTATGAATACTGCTTTTAAACCATTGTAATCAAAAATAGGGAGGAATGAAACCGTCTTACAAAAATACATTAGCTATGAGGAGATGACAAGTTGATGCATACACTGTTAAATTCATTCAGCTCGCACAATCAAACTATAACAAAAACTAACAAAGATAATATTTAGATAAGCTTAGATATGCAATATCAGTGTGTAGATTAACATTTAATAAATGTAACAAATAAAAACAATTGCTTACTTTGACCAACTTATAAACATCCACAATTTTTAATATATATATATATATATATATATATATNCACACACACACAAAAACGAACCACTGTTTGCATTTGTAAGGTAAATAATTGTTCAATATTTCAATTCTGTTTCATTAAGACATTTGTAATTAATCTGTTATTATAGCAAGGGGGGTTATAGTGGTCATATTAACATCTTTTAATTCCTCACTGTGTTAGGTTCCGGTGGCTTTGACCTTTATGGGGGAGGTTATAAGGACTCAATGTCTGGGCTTGGAGGCTATGGAGGAGGAGGCCACATGAAGAGAGGTCTCTCGGGAGCGTCCCTGCTCTCATCCACAGGCACACATGCAGATGCAGTCATTGCCAAGATTAACCAGCGCCTGGACATGCTGACTCAGTTGGAGGGGGGGTTGAAAGGGGCTCGGGGTGACAGGTAATCATTTTTTTTTTTTTTCCCTTTTATGCTCCATACTACCTTCATCAGTCTGATACCACTACCACACATCCATGCCAGTGAGAGTTTTACATTTCCCAGTAGCCTTCTCATTTAAAAAACAAAAAAAAACCCTGAAATAATGCTGTAATGTGACATCTGCTTGGTTGAGAACATTGGGCCTCATTCACTAATGTTACTTACTTTGCGCACAAAATAAGTGCACGCTCAAAATTAGTCGGATTCGTGACACGTGCACACCGGCCAATTTTGTTCTTACCACCGTGAATCTGAATCATTCTAAATGATTGCAATCAGCATACGGCCATGCTCCCATTTCTCTATATAAGGAAATACATTTGCCTAGAGGTGTATCATTGAGAAGGCGGTGAAGTTGTAAGAAAGAAGCATGGCATGACACCTGCTTGGAGCTGAATCAGAATATTTTATATACCCTGCATGCCTGTTAATAATAGGCTACCAATTAACATTGGATACATATGTGCAATTTCATGGCACTAGGAAATGGTGGGAGTAGCTGATCATTATTGGCCAAGTCAATTATAAAAAAAAGAGAACCAAAACTGTTACATTTCAATATAGACATTCTCATATACTCAGGAAGCTAGGACTGGGACACTCAGTTTTTATAGTTGAATATTTTAATTATGACAATAATTAATGAGGTTGAAAGGGTGTAAATTAAGTTTTAAATATTGTTTAGTAAAGCTTTTTTCAATGAATGCAGTTTAAAAATGCTATGCGTTTAGTTAAAAGGTGTGTTTACATTTTCTAAGACAACCGGGCCTTCATCATTTGTATGAGTACGAACAAATTCAGGTAAGAAAATATTGATGAATGCCGGGTTTGTGCGTAAAACATTCGTACGCACGTTAAAGCACAGATTTGTTTGTGAATGAGGCCCATTGTCTCTGATTATTGCCTCATGCCTGGAAAATATCCAACCAGTTAAATGTCGCTTGTTTTGAGATTCATCTGAAAAGTAACTCAGTAAAAGTCTTGATTCACATTGTACTGTGATATAAAAAGATGCTTAGGCCTTCTAATGCTATTGGTAATTTAAAAGTCAAACAGATCTTGCCCTAATTTGGGCTCAGTAGTAGAACAGAGTTCTGTTTAAAAAAAAAAAAAAAAATGTATGCAAACAATTAAAAAACAGACCATGTCAATGTGGTTGGAAACTTAGTTGTTGTTTTAGAATGGTCAGGTTGCTAGAGCAAATTGGGTTGTCTTAGCTTGGCATTTACTTGCACTTTACACTCTGCCTTGGTGAAAATGTGAACGCCTCTATTGGGATGAAAAGGGTGTGAGTTGCTCACAGGCTGCATTTGAATGCCTCAGCATCTGAGGAAGCTGCGATTGCTCCCCATTTGATATGTTGTGGTTTGTCTGATTTGCTGGGAAGAAAATGTTGTGATTCCTCAAAACCTTAGACATCATGAAAATGCATGGCCCCTCATTGGATTCCATTTGAAACAGATTGACATCCTTGCACATGAAGCCAGTCCATCTTTACTTAGCATTCCCTGAGCATTGCCTTTTGTCTTGACTTGATTTGTTCACACACTTTGTTTCTCTCGTCCTCCATGTGACCTAACCCTGTGTTCTGGCTTTAGGTTACGAAAGAGAGATGAGTTTACAGGTGTTAGCTTGATATTACTTTTCAAGCCAAACTGTTAATTGAAGGTTGCCTGCTGTATCTACAAAAATACTCTGACCCAAGGAAAAAAGGCCCAGTTTGTTTCATCCCCTTTCTTGAGTATTTGCCCTAATCCAGTCACTTCCCATGATATTTCACTTGTTGCACCTGTCTGAAGACATCACTGGTTCTGATGGACCATGCTCATGTCTGTTCAAGGTTTCACAGCCCAAGAACATGCATTTCCCCAATCTGCAGAATACTGTTTAACCTCCAACAGAGAATGTGGTTGGATGAGTTTCTGTTAACGTAAAGATAAGAGAAAATCATTAGTGTTATAAAAGACCACAAGCGAAGTGTTCACTTGTTTTGGATCATCAATTTCTGATCTAATGTGGTTTCTGAAATAAAGCTGGGAGTGACAAGAAAACAAATGGAGAAAGCGAGACCATGGAGGAGAAGGAAAAGCAGGTGGAGAAATCCAAACCTGACTGCCCTCCCTGCATCCCCTGCTCTCTGCTCTTCTCTATCAACCCTCTCCCTCCCTCCCGCAGGTATGACCAGTACGAGTCATTCGACTCACGCACCTCCGCTCTCACCTCCTCCCGAGATCTCTACAGATCTGGCGGCAGTAGCTATGGTTATGGCGATGGCCGTGGGGACAACATGCTGTTGGGTCAGCGAGGACTCTCGGGCTTCGGAGGGGGAATTGGGCTAGGGGGAGGAGGAGGCTTTGACAGCCCCTCCTCTTCCTATGGAGTCGCTAAAATGCGACAGAATATGAGGGAGTCCTTCAGCAGTGGCCAGGGAGGAGGTTCTGGAGGTGGAGGATGGGCTGGAGCAGGCCGACGTTCCCCCAGAAGGGGTGGAAGTGCCGGGGGTCGAGGAGCTGGAGGAGGGTTTGGAAGCCGCAGGTCTGACCCCACTCCATTAGGCGGAGGTGGGCGGGGAAGTGGTAGTGGTGGCCAGTCCCACCACGGCCACTCTCCAGGAGGTGGTAGAGGCAAGCTCCCATCCCTCCTGTCCAACCGAATGTACCCTGAGAGTGGGGGCTTCCATCAGGGTTCCATTCAAGGGCCTCACGACTTTCCTGGGAGGCATTTTGGAGGGGGCCCACGGGCAGGCCGCCAGCGAGGCCGCAAGAGACCCCTCAACAAAGTAAGTACCTCCAGCCAAATAAGACCTCCTCAGACACTGGGCAAAAGTTAAGCCCTTTCTGATTCCCTCCTTTTTGTATCCTCAACCAACTGGCAAGTCAGCCTAAAGTGCTAGTGCCTGCTATGTGCCATGTAAAGCAGTTTGTCACAAAAAAAGTCCCGCCCCACATTTGATACATCACTTGCCCCTCTAACTCCGCCCCCAGAAATGCCTCATGGAGCTGCCCTTTTAGTACAGTAAAGGCAAGTGACAAGTCTCCCTGCCCAATTCTTTGTCTTGTTTACCTGTGGGGGTGTTGAATGATTTCACTTTGTGGATTTTATTTGGATTTTTTTTTTTTTCTTTTGCCCCAATCCTGGGTAGTCTTAAGATAAGGCTAACACTATTGATGAGGAAATGCCCAGAGAATCAAGACATATGTCTGCTAATTGGCTTTGACAAGCAGCAAGTCTAGAGTTCATTGATTTGTTGATGATACGTTCTGGTTGTATTGTCCATATGTCTCTTTGTCATAAAATTTATTTTTGAGTGCAAATAGATTTTGTTGACTGTAGCAGGTGAAACCACAGCGCGATGTCCAGAAGAAGAGAAAGCAGACACTTACTGCAGCTGATGAGCCGGAGTCGAAGATGAACAAGACAGAGAGTGCAGGGTCAGAAGCTACCCAAGGTACTTTCTTAAACAAATTCTTGATGTACTCAAAATAAAAAAAACTAACTTAAAAGATAACATTCCTATGTCAGTCTTGGCCTGATTTTGATGTACTGTTTCTATAGAGCAAGCAGAGAAAAATGGTGACGACAGCGAACCAAACGCTGCGGTGAGTAGATCAAGCTTGTTTGACAGGAACTCACGATTCTTTTTGATATGCAAATAGGGGCCTATCAAGTTTTTAAATGTGCCCTTATTGTGCTAGATCAACACATCAGTATTATTTTAAAGTAAATGCAAAAGGGAGAGAATATATTGTTTTGTTGCATTAAAATACTCACTGACCAAAGCACTGACAAAGAAGGCTAAATAAACACACTGTTCTGTGTTCCTCTGTAAAAGGGGCCTTTTTCATGAGCTGTCATTTTGCACAGATTTGAGAGTAACACAATGACTTTTATTTGGAGTAGAGGTGCTAACTTTGACTGTAGCCTAGTCATGTCAGCTATATGGAAGGGACTATAGGTCTAAGATGGACTACTACACAGGCCATGAAGCTTGGGCAGAAGAATACAATGACAACTATTTTATTACGAAATAAAAAATGTAATCGCTGCCTTTTTCTAAATCAAATAACTAATAGGCTACTTATCTTCACAGGAGACAAAACCTACTGCAGATGGAGATAATGGTAAGCTCAATTGCTCCTCGCTGTGTTTTTGTTTTTTTCCCCCTTCCCTCCTTTCATGACACACTATGCTTTGTCTGTCTACATCAGGTACGTGTCCCAAACTATTACCCTCTCATGGACATCTTGGCACGCCTAACTTCTGCTCTTGTGCTTGTGCTTAGCTTCACCAAAACAGGAGGAGAAGAAAAGTCCGCAGGGCAAACAGACCCCAGCCCAAAGTCAGGACAAGCACCCTAAAATGAGGAAGAGAAGGGGCTTCCTGGAAAGGTGAGAGGACATACTAGATACTCCTGGGTCAAGATATACTCCTTAACCCTCCTTTGTCTCTGTTCTTTGCTTCCTTGGTTATTGTTTGTGAGATTAGTATATTGCCTTTGTTGTCACTTGATTCATTGTACATTACTACATCTATGTTTTTTTTATTTCACTGAGATATGATTGTGTAATAATTCTGATTATTTCTAATCAGACTGGGTTTCATTCTCTTTTCATCACTATCTTTTTCTGGTTTTTTTTGTTGTTGTTGTTTTAGGGTGATGTTTGCATGCTCTGTGTGCAAGTTCCGATCATTCTACAAGGAGGAAATGGAAACTCATCTCGAGAGTCGCTTCCACAAGGACCACTTTAAGTTCCTTTCCAGCCAGCTGTCCAAGCCCACTACAGACTTCCTACAGGTAACTGAGTGTCTGTGTGATGTTTGACAAATCTCACAGTTTAATATAGATGCATAAAGGGATTAAGGTTTTCCATCACTTGAATTCCAAATCAGGAAAACACATTGTCAGTCATATGTCTTTTGGACATTTTGTATTTTAGCATTTGGGATTAAATCTCAAGGGGTGTGCTCATTGTAAATGCGCTAAAATGAGAATATAGTTAATTATGTAATACAGGGGGTAGGGCTGTACCCAGATCTGAATTTCTATGTTAAATCTGATTTGCCACTTTATGCCAAAACCCCCCTCCTTTTTTTTTCTTTTTTAAGTTACACCTAAGCCCTACAATAACGACAACAATCAGTTATCTATTATAACTCAAAAGATTTAAGGAGGCTAGAACGGCTTACTCGGGGTTCATGCATGTAGAGTTGATGATGATATTATTATTATTATTATTATTATTATTATTATTATTATTATTATTATTACATGCAGCAGGGTCACTACAGTCCAACTGGTGGAAAATCAGTTACATGAAGTGTAAACTAATAAAATCTTTGGTTTTGCTTTTTGTAGGAATATTTGCAGAACAAATTTAAGAAGACAGACCAGAGGGTTGGCCAGTTGGAAAACCACAGTGCTGCCATCTGCCAGGTTTACAAAGAGCAGGACCTCACCAGGGGTACGCATTAGCTGTGTGTGTGAGTAGTGTGTGTAAGAAAGAGAGAATTTAAGTGATTGCTCATTGCAGATACTTCTCTCATCTGTAGATCTCGGTTTGGAGCACTTTATGAGGAAGGTGGAAGCTGCCCACTGTGCAGCATGCGACCTTTTCATCCCCATGCAGCCCCACCTGATACAGAAACACATCAAGTCTCCTGACCATAACTACAACCGAAAGGTATGGCAGATTGCCCCCAAACTGATCATTATCATCTTCTGAGTAGTTTGGGGGGGGGGGGCGACCATGTTAAGAGCACAACAAAAGGGATTACAAGCAACGTATCATTTTTTTTTTTCATGTAGACATTTTTGATTATGTTTGGCACAAACTGTTGTTTAAGAAGCAAGTACATGCTTTGTGTTTAACTTTCCTTGAAGTTGGTTAAACAATGCCAGCACAGTTTGTGTTCAATCAGAATTGACTCTAAAAGCCATAATGCTTTCAATACTGATCGGTCCAGTACAAATACTGTTACAAACCTATGGCCATTACTGGATGATGTACTGTAATGAGGTTTGTTCTTTGGATGTTTTGCACTCTGTCCCATATATGACTTGGGACTGTTCTTTGTGATTCAAGGGTATGATGGAGCAGTCCAAGAGGGCCAGTCTGTCAGTCGCTCGTAGCATCCTTAACCACAAACTCATTGGCAAGAAGCTGGAGAGTTACCTCAAGGTATGTACAGTATCATGTACCTGATCTTGGGCTTGCAACCAAAATGCATGATTTGAATAGTTTCACTAAATGTACTAGTGCCATTTTGAGCTATTTGTTTTCCAAATGGGAATAAAGATAAGAGTCTGTGGTCACGGTGTAATGACATGTTTTTAACCACAGTAGAAGTGACTTTGGTGTGCTTAGCCATTCATAATTCATGGCTTCAATTCTAAATCACTTCATATTGTAACACAAAGAATCTGAGATCAAGATAATAAAATGTTCAGAATCAATTGAATACCATTTTTTTTTTTTTTTTCTTATTGTGAAAGGCAATATGTAGTAGTACTGTGTGAATTAGAATTACTGAAAGAGCTCCTTGGTATAGTATAGGGCATATTTAGTTAATTCATGTTTTTAAATGCCATGGCGAGAAACACACTAGATTCATAATGGAGTGCATGCATGCACAAATTAAGCCAGGTCCGTGTTTTTATTGTATGTGTGTATAGATCATCTACTCGCAAGACGGGCTGTTGTGCAAGGAACTATACAGATACCATCTCTGGGACATCCATATGTAGATGCTTAAATATCACAGATTTCAGTCTAACTGATCACGAATGCAGGGGCTCAAAGACAAACAAATGAACTTATAAATGTTCTTTCATTGTCAGGGCGAAAACCCGTTCACTGGTAGCCAAGACGACCAAGATCCAGAGGACTCCATGGTGATGGACGTGTCTGAGCTGGAGTTAACCAGTGAGACGGCAGACGGTCAGACAGAGGCAGCACCAGTCAAGGACAAGTCGGTGGCTGAGGGAGAGACGGGTCAAGAGGCGGTCGAGGGTGAAGTAGTAGTAGCAGCAGCAGCAGCAGCAGAGGAGGAAAAGATGGAGGAGGAGCTAGGTATGGAGGGAGAGGAGGAGGAGCAGCAGCAGAACCAGGAAGAGGATGAAGGTTTTGAAGTTGAAGAAGAGGAGGGATATGTGGTGCACGATGAGATTGGTGAAGAGGGATTACAGGGGGAGGAGGAGGAGGAAGGAGTAGAGGCAGAAGAGGTCGAAGAGGAAGACAAGAATAACGAATGACTTTTGCACTCTGTGTGACTTCTCAACTTTGACATCTGTCCGGACCAGTCAATGACCCCAACAGTCCCATTCAACCCAATTTCATTGCCAGGCACATTAAATACATACCTGCTCCCACCATTTTTCATTGTCTAATGACTCTGAGCTTATATAATTTGTTTTTTTTTTTGTTAAAGGAATAGTTCCACATTGTGGGAAATTCTCTTATTCACTTTTTTGCCGAGAGTTGGATGAGAAGATTGTCAAAAAAATAGTTACACTACGTAACTGTGTTACGTATGACTAACAAATATCTTTGGATGTGTTGGACTTATTTTTGGACTTGTACCAGTCTAGCGCTGCCCCTGTTTCTAGTCTTGATGCTAAACTAATCACCTCCCTGCTCCAGGTCCATGCTTAACGCAGACATGGGCGGTATCGATCTATCTTTTCTTTTAAAACTCGGCAAGATGGCAAAAAAAAGTGTATTTTCCAAAATGTAAAACTATTTTTCTTAATACTTTTTCTTGTGCCTTTTGTTCAAGGTATTCTTGATTTAGATTCATATGTTTAGAATTGTTTAAGAAATCTTGAGTATTGTAAAGATGAGAGGATATTGTGTGCTTTTTTTCCCCAGAGTTTGCATAATGCCATAGCATTCTGTCCATTGCCAGTATTGTTGATGGTGAATGGATGATTTTCCAAACTTTTTGGGAAAATCTAGAATAGGGTGGGCTTTTTATTCTACAGCTGGGGTGATTTAGAATAATTGAGAGCACTGTCTGTAGAATAAGTATGGAATATTCAAATGGATATCAGTCATGTAACAACCTTGTTTCACTCTAAGAAATAAACTTGTTGAATAAATCACTGTTTCACTGTTTTGTATTGGAGATACGAGATAAGGGAACATGTCATTTGCTTGATCATTCTGACACCATCAGCTCAAAGCTTGCTAAGATGAAAAATGTAGACACTACCTCAATATACAACTATTACTACTATACTATCTTGCAGTTAGCAGGGATAGCATGCATTTATAACAAAGGTGAGGGTTCATGGACCGGTGACTTGAGTTTTTGTAGTTAAAACTCAGAATGGCGTTACTTTACATTGATATAGCTGTTGACATTATTCACTGTTCATGACAGCTTCCTCGGATTTAGCACCATCCTTGACCACAAGGCGGCGTACCAACTCCTTGTGACACAAATGTCAAAAACACTTTGAAGTTTGAGGTGTAATTTTCCTAAATTTAATTTTAGAAATGGCTCGCATGTCACCTACTGACGTTGTTTTCTTAGTAAAAGTCCATTGGCAACCTTGTAACTATATTAGCTAAGTTTCATACACAAATGTAAATTCAACGACCAAAAACTTTTTTCTGTTTTCCATATAGAATGTGAGCAGTACTTGATAACTTCTTGAACTTAAAAGAAAGCTATAAAGACTAAATTAGTATATTGCTTTTAATGGCGTATTTTAATAATCTTGTGGGTTTTTTTTATTGATATACTACTTATTTATTTTGACGCTCTTTTTCTAACATTTTTTTTCCTGTATTGTGACCGTTCTGATGATTGTACATCATTTCATTAAATAGTTATTGAAGCGATACAAAAAGGTAAAGAAATTGCACTTACAGCTACGCACTCAATCACCTTACCACATATTTGTTTAAGCAAATGGATCAAAGACATAATTGAGAATATGATAAACACCAACCTGTTTAATCGTTGAAATCATTACAAGGTATTGCATGATATTGCCCGGGGGAGGAGGTGCTGTTGTGGGTGACATTTCGGCTGACGAACTTTCGGCCTGCCCCTGTGCGTCTGACGTCAACGACGTCAAACGGGACTGTTTGTTCTGGATTTGGGGCGAGGAAGGTCTGCGGGCGCTGACAACCGACTGAAGAAGGTAAAAATAGCATTTTATGCCTTTGTGTAGATGACATTGCTATATCAAACGAAAGCATACAACCCCGGGGATCCGGTAAAGGCTTTACAACGGGCATGGGGGGCGTATTTCGCGCGCTGTCAGTGTGCGCTTCGGCAAGCGGAGCATGAGCTGTCTTCGCAGGCCTTGCACCGGTTCGGGCACACGAGATAGATGAATTTCTGTCTTTTAAGTTACCGCGATTTGGTGTTATTGTGCATATTCTGTGTCGTATCTTTGTTCTCTCAATACTTGTGTTAAGGTCGTTTTCGTGGCATTGGACACAACGTGCTGTCAGTGTGCACGTTAGCTGCAGGTCGGTATCATGCTAGCCAGTTAGCTGCTAGGCTGTTTGTTTGTAGCCTCGTAGGCCGTATTAGTGACATAAGTTACGTCCTCTCGGCAGCGTAGTTTACGCGGGATGGCGCAGGAGCTCACGTGAAATGCGACGTACGTAATTTCGAGAATATCAATCCCGTCCAAGTTGTATTCTGAAAGGCCGTTTACGTGCGGAGCTGTCACTTACTCTCAGTGGACATGGCGATGTACTGACATGGAAGGTTAGCAAGGCAAAGGTGTAGAAAAAGGTAGTTTTTGAATACATTGTGTCTTTGAGTTAATTGTTGGTGGTAAGTAACGATATTCATGGCACTCAGCTTCGTTAGCTCCTTTGCTTTCCTCGGGTAACGTTACCGGTAGTATGAAGAACCTAGCGGATACGAAATACGTGATACGAAATAGTAGCAAAATGGCTGATAAATTCTGTAGAATAATTCATTTAGGTGTCAGATTGCGTTTATTCGCTTCACTGTCTAGACGTTTGGGCTTTTATTCAGATTAGCTGCGACACTGCTTCGCACCTAATGTTAACTGTATATTATGTGAACGCAATTGCAGTGTCAAGACGGGATGAACTGGCTTTTTGAGTAGATTCTCAGGATATGGTTGGATTTTTTTAAAGCCTCAAAGCATCCACCACAGTCTGTTGTTCTGTTACAATTCATATTAATATACATTAAGGGTAATGTAGTTTAGTAACGCAGTTTTTTAAGGGCATAAATCACAGTATTGGACATATTGTATTAAGAAATGTGTTCCCATTCACAGTCCTCTTTTAAAGGTACATATTCTACTTTCTTGTGGTATAGATTAATGTCTGGAAGCTTGTTGACAACAACAAATTCGTTATCTGGTATTGAAGTGTTTGTTTTGGTTTCTTAGGAAAGAGAGAGACCCCTAACATGATGCCGTTGAAAAACACCTTGTTATATGGACCTTTAGCAGAAGACGGGCATTTGTCTTATCATATTTGCAAGCATTGTATGTATGTATTTATTATAAGCTTGTTAATCAGTCTTTTAATAAGAAGATTTAGGTCTTTGGTAGAAGAAAGTTGGCAGTCATCAAAGGACAAAAATGTCAGCTCACGAAAGACAAACTGTTATCTTTGTTTGAGCATGGACACATTGTCTCACAGAGAAATCCCAAAAGAGGACATTTGAGCACCGTGACATACACTATCAAAAAGCATATAGAAATGGTCACGGTTCAAGGTCAGAGTTAAGTATATTCATCCATTAAACCATGGCAATCGCAGTTCTCACATCCTTGTCAGCTTGCTTGTCTTAAAGTCACTGAAATATAAATCCACACAAGATAAACTATAATTATGTACATTCACATGATGAAAGTTGCCATATAAAAATAATAACCGAACCACTGGGATACTGAGAATAATGTTCTTATTACAAAGCGCTCATTGTACTGCCTCATTCCATGGGAAATAAAGCAGAGGACGTGCCAATACATTTATGTACATGGACCATAATGTGTGCATGTGCTCCTTTTTGTCCTTAACTTGGAGGCACAAAGTCCTGCAAGACGTAAATTGGCAGCAGAATCAAAAGACACATTCGTAAGGGTCTCTTGCGTGCAGAGCAGATGGATGATTGTGCTACGGGGTGTAGAAACATCAGACAGGCAGTAAGGTGAAGGTTTATGATAGCTCAGAAACCTTTTTATTAAGGCATCAAAACTGGGTCCGGATTCCCTTTTTTTACTGTGTGTATTGTAATGTTTAAGTCTCAGATCATCTGGACAATTCCAGTTAGAGAGAGATCATTTCCAGGAAAAAAAATCATGAACATTTCTTAATTGACACTAATTTACTGTTGTTGGATCTGTTTTAAATATTGCACAGGAGGAAATAACACAAAAAGTGCAGCCTCAAATTAACTGGTTAGTAAAAGAAGTGCAGGGGACATCAAAGCACCATCAAATTCCCCAACATGGAATGCAACACTTGTTTGTGCCATTCCTGTTGCATCAAAATACCATTTGTTCTTTGCCTGTATTATGGACTCTGATCACGGCTGCTTACGACACACCACGACCAAACTTTTACCTGGTAGTGTATTTTAATGTTAGTTGGAAACAGCCCACATGTGATATGTTGACCTCACTTTTAATCAGGCGTCCCACTTTTCTTTATATATGTATATATCTCTCTCTCTCACAGGTGTGACACTCGGCACAGATAGAGGATCTGTGTGTTGTGGATTCCTTGACCCTACAGCGTGTCACTGACAGATCTCCTGTGTTGCCTCAGGAAATCGCGGCCTCACCAACTGAGATATGATCACACAATTACATTAGACCACAGCTGCACAGCAACAAACATGTGAGTCTATAATAATAGTAATTTGTCTTCTTAATATGTAAATGTGTCAGAATGAACCATTTGCTATACTAAGGCTTTGATAATAGAAATGTTGAAGTATCATTGTATTATCACCTGCACTGTTATTTCTTTTAGTTGCTTCAGAGCTTGAGTGGGCTAATCAAATACAATACGACTTCTTGTAAACCAGAACATATAGTGTTTTTCGCATTTTGGAAGCTTCATACTCTACCTAATGTCTTACAGCTTAAGTAAATGCTGGACAGGGCTAGTAGAAGTGTAGAAATATGAAATGTGTTTACGTTTTCCAATTCCACTTCTTCCTGATGATGCAGAAAGGCTGCAGGCGAACAGTCTTTAATTGATCTTAAGCCATATTTATTCTGAGAGTTTGACATCTAACAGGTTGTAGTTGGTCAGGAATGCACTCATTTGTTTGCGCGTGTAAACAAAGACATGCAACATGCAGACACTGTGGACTGACAGTGAGACAGACAGATAATTGAGACAGACAATGAAGGAAATTGCTTGATAATGAGTCGATGCGATAGTGGGTTGGTTTCAGATTTGAGGTGTGATAACGACGCTAACTGTGGTTTGTGTCTGAATCAGAGTTGGCGTCGCTAACAAGCACAGTAATGGTAACAGTAGTGGCAGCGGTGATGATGCTTTTGTTGATTGTCCTTCCAGAGAGTCGAGTGAGGAGTGTAATGGCCTGAGGGGGGTGCCCCCGGTCCCACCTGCCCCTGCCAGGTCCTATCTGCCTAAACTGTCTGCTCAGCCACTGCAACCCACCACTGCAATGGGAGACGGACTGGAGGCAGGCAGCAGCCAGAACCCTCCCTCTGCCCTACCGCCTCTCCCCTTTAACCCTCCACCCCCTGAAACATGGAACCCCTCCAGACCCAAACGACAGACCAACCAGCTACAGGTATTTCTGTTTGTGTGTTTATAGATGTAAACTGTGACTGGAGTTTGGACTTAAATTTGATTGATTTTTTTTTTCGTATGATGTTGCTCTTTTTCAGTTCCTGCTTAAAGAGGTGTTGAAGAATTTATGGAAACACAACTTTGCGTGGCCCTTCCAAGCTCCTGTAGATGCCATCAAACTTGGTTTGCCTGTGAGTCACGTGTTTGCATGCCTGTAGTCAAGGTGTATAGTCCAGAACACACGGATAGCGTCAAAATAGCTTATTGATTCTGCAGAAAAAGCTGCATTTTTTTCAGACTTGCTTTCTCAATTGGCACATTGTGACAGCTGACGTGACTTCTTCACTTGAATGAAAATGCTACTTCTTCTGTGGTCCCAAGAAACTTGTTGAGGTGGGAAAAAATACCTGGAACTGTAGCACCTGTAGTAGTCTCTGCAATCACTCTCTGTTTATTGTTTATTTATTTGGATCTCCATTAGCTGTTACCAGCACAAACGCTACTCTCCCTGGTATCCATTGTCATTGCTGCTGCAGAGTTTGGCTTTTCAGAGGAGGAATGTAAAAGTGAAATAATGTGCACTCCTAAATCCAAAGCAGCACTCCAAAGTCACTTTATGTGCTCTATATTATGCCTCATATGCTGTGTGGTCCTATTAAAGGACCCAGCTTGAAATATTCTATATTTTGGTTGTCAACAAAGACCAAAACAAACATGCGTTGTCTCTTAATACTTTCCAATTTCTCCAGCATGTGTGTTGCTCTCTGCCCCAAGCCCAAATGGGACACAAATACATAATTTCATTTTTAAAACATGGTAGATAATTCTGTAAAACAGCTGGGCACTGTAGTTAAACATTAATCAAACAGTAATCGGTGTATTTGTTGGGGACTATTTTGATTTTCGTTCATGGATTTGGTGCATTTGTAAGTATTTACGGCAGCAGGGAAATGTATGTGGGCTTAAAATAAACCGTGCCCATGTTCATCATAATGAAGTAACATGTCAGTCAGTGCAATGGTGTGGCTCATTGATGTGTTTTAAATATTTTTTTAACAATAATGAAGCTCTATGGCACAGAGCAGTAACCTGTATCAGGCTTACAATAATAAGAAAAATATAGAATATCACCAGATTTAAATGTGCCAGGCTACCGCAACTCTAATGTGTGCTAAAGGTGACAAATCGTGTGTTTTGGACTGATGAAAGAGAATGAGAGCTTTTTAAAAAAGGCATAAACATACATTTTGTCTTTGTTTTCTCACATTCTTCGCTTACTTTTGTCCAGACGAGATACTAATGTAATACTCTCTACCTGCTCTCCGTCTCCCTTAAGGACTACTATAAGATCATCAAGATCCCTATGGACATGGGCACGATAAAAAAACGTCTGGAGAACAACTACTACTGGAATGCTCAGGAGTGTATCCAAGACTTCAACACAATGTTCACAAACTGCTACATCTACAACAAGGTCAGCCACCGGCCACATAAGTTCTAGTTACATGGGACTAACCTGAACTTGAAGTTCAGGTGATAAAACGAGACATTATCCTATGCAAGGAAAGCATCTGTACAAAGAGCTTATCATGTGCATGTGTTTGTGTGTTTAGCCTGGGGATGATATTGTCCTAATGGCAGAGGCCTTGGAAAAGGTCTTTCTCCATAAGATCACAGAGATGCCGCAGGAAGAGACGGAGATCGCTGTTGTCACCAAGGGACGCAGAGGGGGCAGACGGGAGCCAGGTATGAGTTTCGGATGTAGTATGGACTTAAAAATGTCATTATAATACTGTTTTTGTTGCCTCAAGAGTCTCCTCGAGAGCGGTTGGGATTGTGTTTGTGTGTATTCTTGGTATACACTGTGATGAGGAGGTGCCATGAGTCAATTGCAGTGACAAGTAATTGGTACTAACCTAACCAGCCAAGCTTGTATGTACAGTTCTTAGTTACAGTCAGTTGTCTGTACTGGTTTTCCCTCTTAATCAACTTTTCATTCATTCAACCTTTCTTTAAATCTCGAGGAATCATTGAGGCAGGGCTCTACAGTGCGAGTATTTCACTCGCATTTGCCCCTAAAAAAAGATATGTGCGAACCGGAAAAATAATATGGTAATATGAGCACAGTGTGCGAGTAAAGTTGACAACCAACCGTAATGCTAATCACTTGCTGCTAATCGTTGAAAAACACAGTCGGACTGGCCACCAGGAGCACTGGGAGAAATCCCGGTGGGCCAGTCGCTCTGTGGGCCACTCGAGCAGCCCATTATACAAAAACAAGAGCCCACTTTGATTATGCACCAGCCCACATCCTCCTCCTCAAGATCCTCAATACCAGTTTGACTGTTAGTAAAGGTTTTGCAGCTGAAGCCATAAGATAAGCACGGTTTGGGTTTAGTTAGCTGGCTATTTAGCTGGCTAGTGCCTTTTGTTGAAACATGTTCAACTTTTCATAAAGTCGATGCGCTCGTCAATGTCACTTCATGAAGTGACCAATCACAGCCTGGGGGGCATCCAGGCTTTCGAAATGTTGAACTCATTGTTATGCATGAATGGTTTTGATTATTGACCAGTTAGTACTTAGCATTAACAAATTAGAGACTAACCACCAACTTGGACCATTTTTCTTGCACAAGGATTTAATGAAGAAGCAAAACCTACAAAAATTATAAATATTGGTTGTGTATCTCTTAAACTGTTCTATTGTCCAACTGGAAATAATAGTATACTAGTGGTAGGTTATAGGCCTATAGTATACTATTTTATGAAATTATAATGAATATACTAACATTATATAATTAATATATCAATATTATACTAACATGTTACTGTTTTATTTCATTATACTTTTTATTTAATGTTATAATAGTATACTAATAAACGAATTTATACTATACTACCAGGTTCTGGATAATGCATCTGCAGTGGACCGATGTAGATTTAGCCAGAGCCAGGATGCCAGTGCCGTTGTGCCAATATGTGCTCCTTCTAGCCAGCCTCCTCCTAGGAGCAACACATCCCCCTTGTTCTATTTTATATCTATTTTACTGAAGTTATTGTTAAAAATATTGTTCAGTAACCTTGTTTACATAAAGGGTGGTGTGGGTGGTGCTGGTGTATCATGCATCCGTCCCTGGTTCAGAAACTCCCACATTCCACAAGCCTCAATGTGCCAATCACAGTAGAGATACTAGGGTTTTCCACTTCCATAGTTCTTCACTGGTTTTCACATCATAATTGCACACAAGGAGAAGGAGCACGCACGCATGCACGCACAGTATAAATATGTATGTAATTCATTGTTTGTTAATAAACTCTGTGTTACTTGAACATTTTTCACTGCTCTCCTAAATTTCTCTGTGTGCTCCTAAATTATTTTCATTTAGTAGCACATGTACTCCTTGGGGAAAAAAGTTAGTGTAGAGCCCTGTGAGGGCATGCCCTCATTTTCAATTATGTCGAGAGTACAATTAAAACAGAATAAATACACAAACAAAAACAGTTACATTCAAGAGCAGAGTAGTTTGTAATCATGGTTTTAAATTGACCTATAGGTACAATTAGTGTTAAGTTTTAATGTGTGTTGTAAAATGCAAAAAGTGTGTGCCGCACAAAAGCTAAAAGCAGAGTTTTCTCAAATTTTGTGTTTGCTCACTTGAGCGAGTCAAATAATAACTATAAGACCAATTTAAAAAGGAAATGATATATGATGGTAAGTTGCCATTAAGGCCTTTATAATTAAATAGAAACCAATGCCTGTCACGTCTTACTGTGAGATGCAATGATGAGTAGAATAACTGTCACCGGTAATAAATCTTTAGTGATAAACTGAATCTAGGGGTTTGAGAGTGGAGGCAACTAGACCTAGCATGAAACATGTATTGTTAAGTCAAATCTTGATTGTCTCATGCTCGTTTGGCAAGGATTTGGTTTTTATTCTTGATTTCATCTTTGCGATCTTCTTGTGTATATATTCTTCCTTCCAGCTCTGATCACCAAGTCAGATTCAGGCCAAGACTCTTCATCCCCCTCCACCACCCCACACACACGAGGCTTCTCATCCCCTTCAACCACCCCGCAGACCCGTGCCACACCGGTCCCTCAAGGCCTTCCTGCCCAGCCCCTGGCCCAGCCCCTGGCCCAGCCCCTGGCCCTGCCCCTGGCCCTGCCCCTGGCCCTGCCCCTATCCCAGCCCCTATCCCAGCCCCTATCCCAGCCCCTATCCCAGCCTCAGCCCCCACGCGTGCCTCCTACACCCACCTCCCATGCACCCCATTTGGGACCTCCATTCCCCCTCGCAACACTTGACGTCCTGGCCCAGGGCATGACCTCTGTTCCACCTCCAGCCCCAACACACCCAGGCCTCCATCCTGCCCCGATGCTGCAGAGCTCCCCTGCCCTCATCAAGGTAAGAAGAAGTCAGCAGCCATTCTAATTAATCGCAAGCTAATTTGTTGTCATTTAATAACCTCTGATCTCTGATGTTCCAACAGCAAAGGAAGAGCCAGAAGAGGAAAGCAGACACCACCACACCCACAGCCAACGACCAGCTCAGTGAATCATCTCCCGTCTCTGCTGAGACTCGGCCGCGCCGAGAGAGCAGTCGCCCATCTAAGCAACCCAAAAAAGACGCGTTGCAGCCTGACTCTCAACATCACCTGGGAGGCAGTTTGGAGACGGGAGGGACGGTTACGCAGAAGCGGCAGGACCAGTTGCGTTCCTGTGCACGCCTTGTCAGAGAGATGCTGTCTAAGAAACATGTAGCATATGCCTGGCCCTTCTACAAGCCCGTTGATGTAAAAGCTCTTGGCCTCCACGACTACCACGACATCATCAAGCACCCCATGGATCTCAGCACCATCAAGGTGATTTTATAAGGAATGGTGACCGACATGTAATGGACCTTGTGCGGATGCCAATATCTGGGTTTTGATACAGATGCCAGAATTATGTTTTTGATACATTACATAATTTATATGCTTTTCTCTACAAAATCTCTTTTTTCATTTAACATAATAACTACCCATACAAGAACTTGATCAGGGGGATGAAAACAGGTAGTACATGGTCTAAAACAGGTAAAGAATATCAAGAGTATGATTAAACATGTATTTGTTTATTTTGATTTATTTTCGCTCAAGGCTAGTCTCCTAAGGGTCCATATTAAAATAAAGCATTGTGTGCCATATTTCGGTATTTGTTAGCTTTTGATACTTTTTTTTTTTTATAGAAAACAATTTGGTTGGTGCAAAGAAAGTATTCAGGTTGAAATACCCTCCCTTCCTTCAGCAAAACACAGCTTTTTTTTCGACCCAAAAATGAAGAATAATTTTTAAAACTTTTGGATAGAAATAATTTGGATAGGTTTTGATCATGGTGGTGCATTTGTTTGTCTCCTTCAGAAAAAACTGGACAACAGGCAGTACAGAGACGCGCAAGAATTTGCAGCAGACGTCCGGTTGATGTTCTCCAACTGTTACAAGTACAATCCCCCAGACCATGATGTGGTTGGCATGGCGCGTAAATTACAGGTAATCAACACATCATACATGTCAAGCAATCCATAAACATTATATACACTATATGAGCAGGGCCAGAATAACTAGGGGGGCACAGGGAAAAAAATGACCTGTGGGCCCCTTGACTAAAGTCAATAAAATCAGTAAACACAAGTTTAATGTGTTTAGTTTAAAGATATGTCTTAAGATTTGTTTTAAAAAGTATTATTTACTAATGTATCTTTATATTTTATGTATTAGTAAGTAGTTTTATTTAGGAAAATTCATCCTTTAATCACAATGAACTATATTCTGAAATAATAAAGGCCTTAAAACTGAGTTAAACTGAGTAATAATACAGGTATTGTCTCAAGGCCCATTTCAGTTTATAATGTTGTTTAGTGGTGCATGCAATATTAACATGCAATATTAACAAACACTCATTAACAAAGCAATTTATTAAATTACTACAAGCTTATTGCCACACAGTGAACCTGGAGACTTTGGGACCAAAAGTATGTTGACACCTGTGGGTCCCGGCTGCCCGGTGCCAAAATCCTTCCCAGCAGAGTGGAGGCTTTTATAGCAGCAGATTGATTTGTTAAGCACAGCCACCTACTCTATCCCCCATGCTGGGATGATGTCATACACCTTTCACTGTGTTTGTTTATGTTGCTGATAACACAGCTGATTTAAGTGTGTTGGCTTACTTCTCAAAATGCAGTTTGAGAAATATGATATGGAGTATTCACTGTATAGTGTATATATACTGAAACATGGCAAAGATGTCCATGTAGGTGCACCACCGTAATGGTTCGGCCTTTTTTTTTTTTTTTTTTTTTCCAGAAAATAAATTTTTGGTAAGAAAAGAATTGTATTTGTCATTGCAATTTTGCTCTTTGGCGCTGTTTGTGCTGGCATGGTTTGTGGTTCAAGTAGAGTTCACAGTTTCTCCTGCCGTCCTCCGTCCTAACAGGACGTGTTTGAGATGCGTTTTGCCAAAATGCCTGATGAGCCAGAGGAGCCCGCCCCTGTTCCCACCCCGTCATCGGCCCTCCACCCTGCCCCCTCCACTCGACAAGCCCCGCCTCCTTCTGCTGTCTCGGAAGACGATAGCTCCAGTTCCTCCGAATCGGAGTCCTCGAGAGGAGACTCAGAGCAAGAAAGGCAACAGCGATTGGCTGAGTTACAGGAACAGGTTAGAGGATGGAAAATGAAGGGGGAGGGAGGCTTATGAGACACGACAGGTGGGTGGGCCACGCAGAACAGCTTTACCGAACGTGGGTGAATGCTGAAACACGGAGAAACAAATATGCAGGCTGCTTTCTTTTCGTCTCTTAAGATCACAACTGTCTGTGTTTGTGTCCTCTAGCTTAAAGCTGTCCATGAACAGCTGGCAGCACTCGCCCAGCCCCAGACCATCAAGCCCAAGAAGAAAGAGAGGGAGAAGAAGGAGAAGAAGAAAGAGAAGCACAAGAAGAAGATGGGAGCAGAGGAACCTGTGGAGACCCCTCCCACTGTGGTGCTTCAGACTTCTTCTAAGAAAAACAAGAGCAGCAAGGAGCCAGTCATTGCAAAGAAGGACAGGAAAAAGCCTGGGTAGGTGTTACAAAGGTAATAAGATAAGTGATGCTATTGTATCTGCGTTAACTGGAGCTAATCTAATCATTTGTCAATCGCAGTAAGAAAGAAGGAGTTAAAAATAGTCGCCCAGCTGTGCCCCCTCAGCCTGGGCCAACCCCTCTTGTCCCCTCGGCCTCTCTTGAAGCAGAGGATGAAATGGGTATGTATACGAGAGATACGTTGAGCATGATTTTATGTTTGAAAACATTTGTGTCTTTAACAATGGCCCAGTATCAACCTGCTGCCTTGCTTTCCTCCCCAGATGTATTTGGGGGGGTGTCCACCGACAGGTGCAAGCCGATGTCGTACGAAGAGAAGCGCCAACTGAGCCTGGACATCAACAAGTTGCCCGGTGACAAACTGGGCCGCGTCGTGCACATAATCCAAACGCGTGAGCCTTCGCTGAAGAACTCCAACCCGGACGAGATCGAAATTGACTTTGAGACGCTGAAGCCCTCCACGCTGAGAGAGCTGGAGAAATACGTCTCCAGCTGCCTCAAGAAGAAGAAAAAGCCATCAGGTAGGCTGTTTGTGTGCGTGCTCAACACTTCTTTTGTTTTTGATATGTTTTTGGCAATTTTTACCTTTTTATTTGAGAGTGAAGAGGCAGTCAGGGGGGTGGGGACATGCAACAAAGGTCACCAGCTGGAATGGAACTGGCAACGTTGCAGTTATATGGCATGTGCGGCTACCAAGGCGCTCCTCAACTTTTAAAGGATTGTCATGCGACTTTTGCGATCCCAACATATCCCACCCGAGTCATAGCACTTGCACATGAAGGTCTTGTTCTACCACTCATAATTAAAGGCTGTTTAACCATTGAACAGTGAAATTTCTTGACTTAATGCTGTAGAAAGACTAGTTACTCCTGTCTTACAGCTTCTAGTTAGTCAGTTAAAATGTCAACAAAACAAAAATAGCCCTCACAGATAACTAGTTTGTTTACTGATGATTAGGGGTGGTTATGGTTTGAATCTTGACTGTAAGGCTGCTTTCAGACAGAATCAGGCGTTGCAGCGATTCAACGTAGGGTTGAGCGGCGGTGTGGGAGATACTGTCACATACTAACCAGCAATCCCAGCTTGAAGAGCGATACAAGCAAGTAATTGCACGGCGATTAACGTCTTTGTACTCCCTCGTGGCAGGGTTGAACAGCTGATGTACAGTCATCACGGCGGAGATCGATCAGTCTCTCTTCCATCTTCACAGTTGCTTGGTAAACAGTGGAATATTACGGTTAACAGCGAATGCTACAATGCTACATGGTAAACAAAGTTCTTCTTCACCTGGGCGTCTGCCGGTCTGATCGCCGCAGCATGACGTCGGGTTGCATTTCTCCAAAAGTTGATTCTGTTTCAACTTTTCACCACAGGCTGCTGTGTTTTGGGGGGTTTTTTGGCACCCACTGCAGCCCGCACCGCCAAATGAATGGGGGAAAAAACGGCACCTGATTCTATCTGAATGTAGCCTAAAAGCTTGTGCACACCTTCAGTTTCTTGTAGGCAGGAGAAGAGAGAACTCCCGCACGCTGTCTTTTTACTTGCAATAAACTTTACTAGAGCTACAACCTTTCGGTCCTTACACCTTCATCAGGTAAAACTGAGGAACAAAGAACATTCCAGACAGATATAGCCAACACAGGTGAAGCCAATCAGGGACCATGAGCTGTGGTGGTCATGGTTTGAAAGACTTAAAGTAACTTCTTCTTCAGACATGTCATCATCATTGAATATAATAAAGGGCTGGGCGATTATTGACTATATTACCATTTATTGACTTTTGGTGGAATCGTATCATGATTTTTGTAATTGATAAAATTAAAACTCCGTAGTTTCAGTTATTGTTTTATTCATTTGCTGTCATGTCACGAATGACACTAGAACACTGCTGATTTCATTGAACATCACTTTGATTACATTGCGTGTAATTTAGCACAAGTTTCTGTATTGTGATATACAGTATGATTATAATTGAAAAATATTAAAGGAATGCAGAGAGTTAGAGGAGAAGATTGATATTACTCTCATATCTGACGGTTAAATATAAGGCAACGGCTCGTAGCCGGTTAGCTTAGCTTAGCACAAATATCTGAAATGGGTGGAAATGGTTAGCCATGTTCTGCCCAGTGGTAATCTAAGCGACTGCTGGCTGTAGCCTTTTATCTGAGTATTATCAATCTTCTCATCTAACTCTCCAACAGAGAGCAGATTTCTCAAAATGACAAACTTTTGCTTTAATGTCACGGTTTTGATTTCATTTGTGTGTTACAAGCCTATTAACTAGCCATGAGGTCTATTATAAAGGTAGCTCACTGCATTTACTTGCATTTCTTCAGTCTGAGGGATCTCTGCATGTTTGCCCAACTGTTTACAAACTTCCCCAATAAGACTTTTTCCAGGATTGTTCTTTTCTCTCTTCACACTTGTTTACACAAGTGAGACAGAAGCTTTCAGTCCGTCAATTTCTGAATGTCGTGGGTGTGTTTTGTTGCAGTAGAGAAGCCTCTGGAAATGACAAATGTGACAAAGGTGAAGACAGGATCCTCATCTTCAGACAGCAGCAACTCCTCTGACAGTGAAGACTCTGAGAATGGTAACGTACACACAAAACGTTAGACAGTTGTCAGCATATCGTATTTTGAGAAACAGTAGCTGTAATTCTTCAGTATATCAGCTTTCCTCTTATACCTTTGTCTACCAGGGCTGGTTCCCAAGCAGCAGAAGAAGACCTTGACTAACAAAGACACCAAGAGACCGCACCACCAGTCCCTCAGTAGCGGAGCGGGCCCAGTCATTCCCCAGCCTCAGATTCAGCCTCAGATTCAGCCTCAGATTCAGCCTCAGATTCAGCTTCAAGTGGTCCAGTCCAAACCAACATTTGTTGTCCCTCCCCCTATAACCGTCTCTGTCCCGTCCCTGGACTCCTCCCAGCTGCTGGGTTCTGGATTTGATCCTCTGGCTCACTTCATGAACCCTCACCTGACGCAGTCGAACACAGAGCCCAATCCAACCATTTCTACTGCTGGTGGCCCCGTCGTGTCTGGCCTCCTCAACACAAACACACCCACTGGCCAGGCGGCCACTGAGACGCACCCTTTCCTAAACCAACATCCCATCATACCTTCACCAGGTACATACACTTCAGTAACACTTTGCACAGCTTGCATCTCTATAGTTCATTTGAGAAATGGGTATGAATGTGACCAATTCATTCAATAGGGCTGCAAGTAATGATTCTTTTCATCATCAGATAATCTATTGACTATTTTTCTAGTTAATTGATTAATTATTTAGTCTGTCAAATGTCATGAAAACAAATTCCCAGAGGTGACAACTTCAGATAGCTTGTTTTGTCCAACCAGCCGTCCAATACCAAATGATATTTAAATGTTATCATATACAATTTATAGTTTTCAGCAGATGAGAGTAGCAAATCCTCACATCCATGAAGCTAGAAGAAGCAAATGTTTGGCATTTTATGCTTGATAAATCACTTAAAGAATTGTGATCTTCAGAATTGTTGTAGATTAAGTTTCTGTCAATCAATTCATTGACTTGTCTATAAACACGTCATCTCTGCATTCATTTTCTGGAATTTGTTTTTTGGGACTGTAGCTCTGCTGTTGAACACGTATTTTTTTAAAGTTAAAAACGAAGTTGCAGCAACAGGATTTTGTCAAAAAAGGGGGAAAAAATCTCTTATTTTTTTCTGTTCTTTTCCCATCCCTCTCTTCTTGTATTGTTGACAGCGATCCACAATGCTCTTCCCCAGCAACCATCAAGACCTAGCAACCGAGCAGCGCCACTTCCTCCAAAAATCCCACAGCCTCCCCAGTCCTCGCTCCCTTCCCTGCCTCCACCCCCCTCACCCCAGCTTCAGCCCTCACTTCCACTCCCTCTACCCCAGCATGTCCCCCGCCCCCGTGTCCCTTCACCCCCATCACACGGCATCTTGGGTACCCTCTCGGCACAACCCCCCCAAGCCCTGCTGGAGGACGACGAAGAGCCGACGCCCACCAGTTCTGAAATCCTGCCCCTCAGTCAAGTCCACACCTTCTTGCAGTCGCTCCAGGCTCGCCCCACCGCGCAGCCGCTACACCTGCACACACATTCTCCCGCGCAGGCCGCCTCTCAGCTGGTTCAATCGATGCACACGCAGGCTGTGACAACATCCATCCCCACCCTGACGCAGAGACACAGCTCAGGCCACGTGCACATGCGGCAGCCGTTCCCACATACACACACGTCGACGTCACAGCAGCAGAAGGGGGTGGCCCTGCAGCAGAAGGTGCAACAGATGCAGCAACATCAACAGCAGCCGTCACCACACAGCAAAGCGGAGCCTTTCTCAACAGGTAAGATACCTATACACTCAAGGCAGTGGTTCCCAGGCTGAGGATCCGGACCCCCCAAGATGATCAAAGGAAAAAGAGAAACACAAATGTTTCTTGTTTTTTTTTTTCTGACTCTTCTCTTATTTGAAGTAAAAACAGGAATACATGTTTTTAATAAACAGGTGTTGTTGGGGATTAAGACTATGTGAAGTAAAGAGTATTGCAACAGCAAGTAGAACAACTTTACTCTTTACACTCGATAACATATTGATAAACCCATTAATAATGGGGACAGGGAATTTTAACAGCTGCTGTGCTAAAAAGAGTAAATAGACGGAATAACGTCTATAATAATAACGGAATTTTTAAGTCAAACCAGTACTCCCATACTTTCACTTTCTACTTTTGTCCTTGTTTGTCTTCAGTGTAAGTAAAACCAAGTTTAATATATAGTGTCATACCTGCATGTGGCCTTGTTGTGTATGGACGAGGGTTTTGTGACCAGTGGATGCAGCTGAAGAGGCTACCTTTTGGGACTCTTGCTAGTTATACTGCTCTTAGTAAATATTGAAGCACTGCAAGATATGCTGCAGTGGTAAAGGGTATTTCAAAATAAAAAAAACTGTGCTTATTGTGATACTTTTACTCTTAGATTGAGATTATTATTATTTTCAAAATAGACCCTCAGGCTTGGGAACCACTAGACATAACTATTGTAGATGTCACTGCACATTTAGGTATATTTGGTATTGAATTAAAGAGTATTTGCAATATTTCATCTCCTCTTTTTTTTGTAGGTTGCCTGCGTCAGAGCCCTTCTCCCCTAATGATGCATTCTCCCCAGATGCCTCAGTTCCATACAATGGGACAGCAGTCACCCTCACAGACCAAGAAACATGTGAGTGATCCACCTATTTCTTTATTGTGTGTGTGTGCGCGCTAGCAAAGCAAAATCTGCTGTGATGCATTTACATAAGTGTGTATTTTGAGCCAGTTAAAGGTTGGATACACAATTGTTAAAAGAAAAAGTCATCAATTTTAATGCTGAAAACATCATTTGACAAACAAAATGTGTTTTTGGTTTTTTTTGTGATTTTTGATTATAGTATGAATTTGTATGAAAATGTACTTATGTGTCTGCCTGTAGGAGCAGAGGTCCAACATGGTGGGCGTCAAAAAAGAGAGGCCTTCCGAGTCGCCAGTTCTGCCCCCCTCGCCCTTCAGCCCTGCCATGCGTCAAGACACACACAAACCCGACAGCAAACACAGTGAGTACAAGAGTTTATTGTTTCTACTTTGTAATCCATCGTATCTAAAGCTAAAGAAGATAACATTTACTTAGAAGTAGCAAAAAATAAATGGCCTAACTTTTGGTGGCCAAAGCTGAGCAAGGTGTCAAAATTTGTCAGAATCTTAAACAGCAGAATTTCGGTTCCTCTTCCATATTATAAAAGTGAAATGTGTGGAAAAGCTACCTGCAGTCATAGGCATGTCATTCCTTTTTAACTTGGCTACAGCCACTTTACAGAAGCATTATTGCTTATGACCCCCTGTCCAATGATTTAAGGTGCATATGTATAGTTAATCTCCATTTATGTCTCCCTCAGGATTAGATCTGAAGTCACTGGATGGTTCTCGCCCCGGTTCCCGCCTCCCAGACTCCCCAGCACCACCCTGCTCCCAGCAAGACAACAAAATCAAGCAAGAGCCCAAGACTCCTATCGCTCCCAAGAAAACACAGGTGTGTTTGAGTGTGAGATGAGAAGATAATGTCTTGCCACATTACAACTACAGTACCCCTTCTGGTTTGTCTGTTTTCCCTCCTTCCATTTAACCTGTCATTTTCTACCCCCTTCTCCTCGTCTTCTCCCAGGATGTGAAGTTAAAGAACATGGGCTCCTGGGCCAGCCTGGCTCAGAGGTCCCAGTCTACGCCGGCCTCCTCCGTGCGCTCCTCCAGCGACAGCTTCGAACAGTTCAGGCGGGCCGCCAGGGAGAAGGAGGAGAGAGAGAGACAGCTGAAAGCACAGGCTGAACAGGCCAGGAGAGAGCAGGAAAAGCTACGGTAGGTTGGAGTGTCAACAGCATGAGTTACTATCTCAGAGGGAGACATAGAGGGACGATCAAAGGTTAAAGAATCACACCAGTGTTATTATAATCATTACATGTTTTAGCCCTTTATCTATTTAGTCAAAAGAGTACCATTGGAATTTTTTTTTTAGATTTTCTACTTAGTTTTGCCTACCTTCCAAGCATCCCTTGCTTTCCATTCATTTCAGTACAGAATGAAAATGAACTTGAATGTTACTTAAGATGGGGTAATCATCTCCGTGAACAGCTTTCATTCAAGTGTCATTGCATGTTAAATGACTTGAAAATGCCCATGTGACACTCTTGACACCTGAATCTTGAGTCAGATGCAAGAAACTGGCAAATTCATTCTAATTAATTAACTAATTCTGTTCATAATGTCTACATGGCTGACGTAGGCAATTCATTCCTAAAATTACTCTGATTAGGCCAATTTAGTCTTATTTATATTTCAATGGAGGCAAATTAGCATATGCAAATGGTACTTGAAACCGCTCGCAACGTTTCTTTGACAGAGATAATGATAGTTGCTAAGCAACCAAGATGCATCACCAACAGCGCGAAAAAATAATAATAGAATCCTGCAAAATTCCGTGCGGTCAATATAGCTGAAATATATAAAATGATCACATTTTCTTTGCCTTTTGTGTAATTTCTATAAAACCATTTTAAATGAAAATACAGACACTTGTAGGAAAAGGCAGGTACTAGCAGCATTGTATTTTTTTTTTTTATTCCCCCGCGCATATCCCAATTTAACCCCTGTATATGTACATAATAAACTTCATTTGTAAAGCACTTATCAAAGTTACAAAGTGCTTTACAGGAAAAGAAAAAAAGCAACCAAAAGCAGATGCATGTGGTAGTGTCAATATGAGTAAGGCCCATATACTAGCATGTCAGTATCGGTGTATGTGTCTGCCGATAGGTAACATGACTGCAGCACAGAAATATCTGAGAGATGACACATAGTTTGTGTTTTTGTTTATCTGCTGGGTTTAATTAGGTTTCATTATCATCATAGTAATTGATAAGTGTCACAGGATAGTATCTGGAGTTAACAGACCTGCTGCAGCCAGCCGGCTTACTTTTTTTTCTTTTTTATTTCGTAGCCGTGACGACGACGACACCATGGAGCAGACTCGTCGAGTGCAAGAAGATGCCCGCCGTCGCCAGGAGCAGCAGTCACCGCTTGCTCCCACACCTCCGGCTTCCACCCCGCCCACTCACTCCCCACAGGCCCCACCCACACAACCACAAGCCCCGCCCCCGCCCTCCACAGCTGCACAGAACGCCCTTGACCAGAGGGAGATGGCACGCCGTCGCGAGCAGGAGAGGCGCAGGAGAGAGGCGGTACGCAAAAAACTGTCAGAAAAGAAACGCTGATTTTTTTATTTTTAAAGACGGTCTTTAATGCTTCTTGTCATTCCCTCTTCTCCTCTGCAGATGGCCGACACCATTGACATCAACTTCCAGAGCGACCTGATGGCCATTTTTGAAGAGAATCTGTTCTGAGAGGGAAAAAGCAGATGACGGGAGTGAGAGAAGGACCTATAGACAAACATAAGCAAATTTACAAACATGCATAAAGACCACAATGCTCTGATACACGTGGTCACTGCTCACACAAATGCACACACACAGACACACAGACTTGATAGTAACTGTCCCTTTCTCTCAATAGTTGAAACAGCTGGCTTGTGTCATGTGAATGAGAGGGGGGGAAGTGAAATTGAAATAAGCAACCCTCTTTTCCTCCAACCTCAGATACGTTTTGGTGTCTGGCTTGGTGTGTATGGTTGTTGGTTCTCCAGAGACGACAGGTCATAAAACGGACAGTGAAATAATCAGATAGTCGGCTCCCTCAAGGAAAATGAGAAAGGCAGAATGAAAAGGAGTGGACAGAACTTTTACATAAAAAAAAAAAATAAACAATGGCGCTGAAGAAGGGGAGTTTAATTTAAAAAATTGAGTGAAAAACCTTATTCTCTAATGTCTGAGAGAACAGAAGGGGCGTTGAAATTGCAGATGGACAGATCACTTTGTTTTTCATTTTTCCTCTCTCCTAATCTCGTCTGTTTTTTTTTTTGTTTTTTTTATTGTTATTTTAAGTTGGATTTTAACGGGGGGGGGGGGCTGGTGTGGTCTAGTTTGTCAGGTTCCGCGCCAACGGTCATCTGAGAGTCGGTTGTTTTCTCAGGACACAGTGGGAACACAACACGTCAGGCCACATTCACACACTTTTGGAGAGGCGGACGCTTCAGTGATGCTCGGTTTGTGTGCACGTTGAACATCCGAGGGTGACGAGGAAGGAACGATGGCATTTTAAAAGTTTCAGAGTGTGTCCTTTGCCTTAGCGCTCTGGCCTGTAAACTAACAATCATACCCTACAAATTATACATATTATATATATAAATAGATACATGAATATATATATTATATACGACGAAAAGTAAATGAAAAAGAACATGAGAGGAATTTGGATTTCGGGGAGCAAAGCTCGTCTCTGTTCATCTCTGAGCTCTGGTTTTGATTTTGTAGAATTTACTGTAAAGAAGAAAAAAAAACTTTTTTATGATCTATTGAGAGGATTGTTTCGTCGGTCTCATACATTTTCTGTTTGGTTTTCTTTTCTCGACTCTATGCCAAAACCAATCTATTGAGTGCTGAAAGTTCTTTCACATTTTTTACATGTAAAATGCATCTTCTTTTCACTTTATATTAAAGGCTGTTTTTATTGCTATTTAATTTTCCTTTATCCCCTTTACAATCCGAAGTTATGCAGCAGTTTCCCCTGTAATAGTTTGAAGAAGCAGTTCCAAAATCACTGTATGTCACAACTTTACTAGGCCTCATCATTCTGTAGCTGTTCAATATCTGCACTTAACTGTTTCATTACTTACATCTTCTCTTATTTTTTTGTTTTTATTATTTCCTTTCATCACGTACATGTTTTTAGTCTTTCTTAGCCGTCTCATCCACCACTGTCTTCCTCACACCTCCGACAGTCTGGTTTTTGTTTGTCATCTTGTCTATTAGTTTTTATTTTTTAAATGTTATCATCGCCCATGGTAACTGTTTTGGGATGTCGTGTGCCATTGTGTTTTTCTGGAAGCGGAAGATTTTCCCGGTTTCCTTAGGTTGGCCCAGAGATCTGTGAGTGTTCTTCGATTCTATAATCACTTCTTTTTTTTCTTTTTTTTTTAATCTTTCATTTCTTTTCCCTTTTCATATTTGATTGTTTTGAGTTCATTTTGTTTTCTTTTCCCTTTGCTTTTTTTCTCTGATTTATTTTACCCAGAACAACCTGTTGGTATGTTGGTGAGTGAGGCATTGAGGTCAATACATTCATCCTGTTCAAATTATGGAGTACAAGATCTTTTTTTTTTTTTTTTTTTTTTTTTTTTTTTTTTTTTTTTTTTTTTTTTTTTTTTTTTTTTTTTTTTAAGAAAAGTATTAAAATAATATTTAAAAAAAAATCTTTTAAAATCTTGTATTTGTCTCTTGTTTTGAGAGTTATTCACACACATACTGTATGTGCCTGTGGTCCAAATGGTGAGCCCTGCTGCAATGATCCAATTTCAGCCAGAGGGGGGCGCTGTAAAGTAAGAAGAGGTCTGGTACAGTTTGATCTCTCATCTGTACTCAACATACCTTATATAATCTAATATATAAGGTATGTGTACGTATGTTTGTGTATGACCTTTGGGATGAACTGGAACACAGACTGTGAACCAGACTCTCATCCAGCATCAGTGTCCGACCGCACTGATGCTCTTGTGGCTGAATGGGAGCAAATCCCTGCAGCCAGGTTCCAACATGAATGAAGGCTGTTATATTCTTCAGAATAATAAAAATCTGGTAACAATATATCCTCTTGTAATAATAAACATTTAGTTTGTATAGCACATTTAGCATGAAATCACTATTTAAACTGGTGCACCGTGAAAACTCCAGGGACAGTGTTGGAAATAAGTCCAAGACTTTCATTGTAAAGTCTGATATGTTGTATTTTATTAATTTAGAATTCTGTCAATAAACCAAACCAAAAATATATGAAGTGATAAAAAGTAAGGTCAAATATACAGAAAAATATTCTGGAGTTTACTCCTTTGCTAATTCTTTGAAGGTGAATAGGATGCCTGCTGAAGCACTGGGGGTTGCTGGCACATTGTTTTAATTTCCCTGACTTTCATACCATACAGTACACATTGTTATGATGCACGAAAACAATGATCACGTGTTAAAAGTGTACCGGTGACGTGTCTGACCTCCCAATCACAGATCACAGTTCTGTTCCAACGTGGGAATAAAGTGTGATAGCAATAAGAAACACACAAACAGAAAGGAAATAGAAGCCAGTCAAAAGTAAAGAGGATACGAGGTTTCACGAGACTCGAAAGTGTTAAAGCACTCGCTCTGTAGCTAGACCACTGTGCAGTATGTACTTGTACACAGATAACAGAGCAACAGAGAATGTTGTGATTGAGACTACCTCAAACCAGCCGCAGGTTGGAAAGAAGCCGCAGACAGATTCAAATGTCGTCAGTCACATGATTTTAACAGATCCGAAGCAAGTTTAGACATCGCTGCTTTGCATTTTAGGACAAGCCTCGCACCTCAAGTATCGCACATCTGAAGCCTTGGCACGCACACACACTGCTAATAATTCTGTCCATATCGTTATTTAAACTGTATCCTAAACTGTGTCTCCTGTGGCCTTGAGCGGTTTGATAACGTGCATAATAGTACACTGATAACCCTGCTGTTGTAAGGATGTTCTGTTCAACTGTTCTTTATCGTATTCAGCAAGCAGAAAGCTATTCCCGTCCATCTCCTTTGACTTTCAAATGAGTGCCTTTGTGTTTTTTGCATAGCATTTAAGTTTAAAAGCAAATCCAGGGTGTGCCAGAAACCTACTGCATTTCCAAAACCCCCTCTTGGAGGAGAGGTCAGTGAAACTAAATGTGGGGAAACTGCCAAGCAGGCCCCTGAATTTATCAGGTGAGGATGAGAAAAGGCCAACATAAAGATAAGGGGATGATGGTGATATGCTGCACTCGCTATTTCCTTCTGCAGATAGGAATGGCAAAAAATATACAGGCAAAAGAGAGCATACCTAAATAGTCTGGGGATGTGAGAATAGCAAAGACTGAGAGTGTGTGACAAAGACCACCTGGAAGTGAGATTTAGTAAATGGAAAAGGGAAAAGGGAGCCCCAGAGCCTTTGTGGTAATGAATAAGGAAGTTAAACACGTGCCAAGACACAATGAAAGTATGACAGGCAGACGGATGATGAGAGGTGAACAAGTGGCAGAAAAGGAATTAGAAACATTAGTTACTACTCTATGTGGCAACAGATACTGGACAGAGCTGGCTCAATTGAGTAAGCTTGGAGCGGTCATGTGATCCTCTTATAAAGGCAGAGAAGCACAGCACTTTGCATTCTTGACCTCCTCTGTTCAGGTTTGTTTTATATCTACCATCATGGGAGTTAAAGGTACATTGACTCATTTGTGTATTTAAGCACGGTTTTATATTTCATATATATATTTTACATTTCAGAGGGAAACATACTTTATGTGGGAAAAAGAGTTTATGGCTTGTGACCCTTGAAAACAAAGCAATGTCTTCCTACGACTTCCTATTCCATGCCAATGGTTGCATATGTTAATAACAGAAAGTACATTTACTCAAGTACTGTACTTAGCTACAATTTTGAGGTATCTGTACTTTACTTGAGTATTTCCATTTTCTACTACTTTACACTCCACACACTATTCCACACTATCACACACACTACTCCACTACAATTAAGAGGGAAATATTGTACTTTTTACTCCACTACATTTATTTTATAGGGCTGAGTCTACTCAGAGCTCTTGGGAACTGTGACATCTTTTGAGAGGGAAAAATGTGTGCATTTGTGTGTAGCGGTGGACCATACGGTACCACATGCCAGCAGCTTGTAGTGCACATGTATGGCTTCCTCTCCACACTCAGAATGAGTAAGAACCGCTGCAGTCTTCCCGTTAACGGCAGTGGGGGAGCAGTGGGGGGTGGAGACCAGTGATGAGGGCAATCATTGGGACATCAAGGCTCTCCCAAAATCAATGCCAGATGACAATAAACAACTCCGTATGTGATTTATGCACACGCAAACACATACAGTCTCAGGTCCTTGAACATATTGCACAAGACCCCACATAATTCTGACAAACACACACGTACACACACTTGCTGACACATTCTGCTGCTCACACGCAACTTGCTCTCTGATGCTCTGGATTTTTCTGTTTTATGGTGCACATGGTCGCCTGTGGGAGGTGATCTGGCTGCCGGTTGTTGACTGGGCCTTCCCGCTCTGTCTCTGCCGTTTCACCACACACTGGTTTAAATTGTTCACGCCCTCTTAAATCACTCCGGAGCACTTCTGCTTTTCCTCCGTTGTTGTCTTGGGATCCACACAATGTTTCCTTTTCCTCCTTTTTCTGCTTCCTGTTCTAAAATAGTGCTTCCTTTTGTCTGTTTTTTTTTGGCTTTGTCTTTGCATTGTTATTTCATTGCTACTTCATGAACCCCTGGTTACATAAATAGCACCAGTATTGAGCAGGGCTTCGGCCTTCGCACAAGGCACGACAAGATAAATTTAAGGCTTGTGAGCTGATTAACATTGTAGTAGGAGGGAAAACGCTTGTCTTCAACTTGTAGACAGCAGTTGACAAAACAGTCTCAACAAGGTCCATCCAGCAGCTGTTGTCGACCTCTCAACCATATCACACCAGCACCAGCTATTGCAGTGATTATTAGAAAAAAATACATATACTCACATATTTGTCTTAAAGAGGAAAATAAACAAAAGATTTGGATTGAAAATTGGTGTGATGCTGATCTTCAGTGTCTTTAGTAGCTGCCAGCTATGACCATTGGATAGGAGAAGTTGAAATTAGTTATCTAGCTAAAAGTAATGGATAGTAGTAGTAGTAGTAGCTGGTTTAGTACTGGGTAAACATAAAAAAAAAGGTTAGCTAAAACTAATGGATAAATGGTTGAAACGTCCAGCTTCTTCCACTGCAAGTGGTAGTATCAATGCAGACTTGACCAAACCGACTGAATCAAATATTACAATGAAAATAATACAAACACCTGTCAGTATAATGCAATAAATATGAAGTTCTTTGTAAAGAAGTTAAGAAGTTAAGTTCCTCATAAAGAACCGTTTTTTTGTTTGTCATTATCTTCAGTATGCTTTAGTATCAATTTGTATGGTGTATTACTGTAAAGCACTATTACTTTTACTGTTTATATTATATGCACTGTGGTTGGAGAAGCTGTCAGCACAGACCCAGCTGTATCACACTTTGCTTGCTCATTTTTTGCAATGGCTGACTCTGGCTCTTGTTGTTGTTTTGGGTAGGACAGTGACATAGCAAAACTGTCTTTGTACCTAATATACTATACTATATGAAATAGTACATGAGCACAGAAACAACCAGTGACTGTGACACTTCCAGTGAGAGCAATTCATTTTGCTGCAACATTTCTCCATTTTAATTGCTGGTTTGACCAGGCCTTAATACTATCAGTTCAAAGCCATAAAGTTCACCATTGATCCTAGCAAATCACCCAGGGTATTGTCACAATCATTTTTTCCATGTTGCCATCAACTCTGAATGGATCTTATTGATCAATAGGTAGGCAACCCCTGCTCTCTTGCTGCTGTTTAATGTCCACTCATGCCATAAGATATAATTCATGGTGCAATAAGAGCACATTTCAAACCTTAAATGTAATAGTATATTGCTCTGTCCTGCTGGTAACCCTGGCCTGGTGGGTACTGTGCCCTAACATGACAGATTTGTTTGGTCATGTACAGTGACAAACAGGTGTGGAAGGCATGGAGGGCAATCAGCATCCTCGTTGCCATGGCGACAGCGTACGCAGCCTCCGGGCAGCTGTCTGTGACGCTGAGAGGAAATAAGAGAATGGAGGGGCGCGATACAACACACTGGAAACTATGATCACTGGAACACACACATCAGCCGACACACTGAGACACGCAGCCCGCCTAATAAGGAAAGCAGATTGTACATGTTGAACAAACATGCCTGTCACATTTCTTACACGCTAACCTCCATGCACGCCGTTAGTGTAAACAGGAAGAAGGATCCACTTTTTCCTCGCCCTGCCTCTTCACTCTTGCCCCATTTCTGTCTGCCATGCAATCAACCTGTTATTTCCTACTTATCTTTTCCCTTCATTTGTCTGTTTATTTTCGTTATGAAACGGTTTGTCACTTACGATAGGCCTCAGTTCCAAAAACCTTATTGCAGCAATCGCAAGTGCAAACAGCTCATCCTAAGCTACAGGTTCATCCCCCGTAGTCCTGTAACAAACTATGGAAGAAAAACAAATCAGATACAGCGTCATTTTGTTTCTGACATTTGTCCTTAACATTTGTTAAAGCAGCCTCTCTGGATTCTGCCCTCTCACTGGGGTGGTGAACTGGGCTGCCTGCAGGCCTCGTGCCCTCATCTCTTGAAAAAAAGATGAGCCTGACAGCCCATTGTTGCTGGAGGCTGGTGGTGTTGTTTCTGTGGCTGTCATTGTCATTGTTGTACTGTACTAGAGGCGGATTTGGTTGTGGTGAGGATGAAGGTCAGTAGGCCTGATGAACAAAAAGAGTTTTGGAGGGAAATGTTTTAGAGTTATTTTCTGAAGGATTGGGTATTAGTACTTCTACAGCAGGTAAGGTAACATATCTCAGCTGACCCAATGAACAGGCATCATTTATATAGTTTCTGAGATCACAAAGTAACAGCGTCTAGTTCAAATATTTCCCCACCGTAAGCTACTAATAGCGTCTCTCCCGGGTCGTTTTAACAAAATGTGACAGTAAAACGAACCAAAAGGAAACAGTATCAAACAGATTCAGCTATGACCTACAGAGGGAGAGTGTTGGCATAAGGATGAAATGGTAAACAACTTTTCTTAAGGCACCACCTCAACATGCACACTCTTTTATACAATGCAGAAAACTGATGGGATTTAAACCATGAAATTGATTAGTTAAGCTATGTAACAAAAGGAAAGCAGAAACTGCAGCTGCTGGAATGGAGATTTAAAGAAACACTGTACTTAATTACAATTCTGATGTACGGGTACTTTACATGTTTGTGTTTATTTTCTGGAGACTTTCTACTTACCCATCACTGTTAAAAACAGTAGCAGCAGATTTAAGTATTGTGGGCATTTCCCCTTTATTCAATAGTGGACAGTTGAAAGGTGACAGGAAACATGGGGGAGAGAGAGAAGCGTGGTATAGCATGCAACAAAGGTCCGCAGCTGGAGTCGAAGCAGGGACGCTGCGACCACGTACATGTTATGCATTTTAACCATGAGGCCAGCAGGACACCCCAGTCACTTTGCAGAAGAAGAATTTACATTCAGCAAGCTCATAAAACCATCTCTCTTTCTTTGTCTTGTGCCTTTCCCCTTGTGTCTTTATTTCTTTCCTTCCTTCACTTAAACTGATCTGAAAGCATGAAACCTAAAGTCAATAGTAGAGCTTTTCTTTTGTTCTACTGTGGCAATGCTTCTTTCACTTTAGCAAACGATTTTAATAAATAAATGTAAGTTATATATTTACTTTTTCTTATTTGCTTATACATTTTGTATAATGTACCAATATTTGTTTGCCAGTGGTGGAAGAAGTACTCTGATCTTTTTTTACTTAAGCAAAAGTAGTAATACCACAGTGTAAAAATACACTGTCCTGCATTCAAATTTCAAAATGTTACTTAAATAGAAGTACAAAAGTATAAGCATCAAAATATAGTACCAAAAGAAAAAGTACTTAGCATGCAGAATGGTCCATTTCAGAATTATTTATATGATCTTATTGGATTATAATTATTGATGCATTTGTGTGTTCATCACTTAATGGATCACTTATGAATTTCCCTCCTGGGGATCAATAAAGTCTTATATTAACTTATAAAAACACATCGCAATTTACTTATTGATTATATTTTGTATTATTAATCTGAATATGAAAAGTAACTAAAGGTATCAAATAAGTAACAATGGATATACTCAAGTACAAGTACCTCAAAATTGTACTTCAGTACAGTACTGAGTTACTTTCCACCACTGCTGTTTGCACCCTCTTTAGCTCTTGAATAAATATGTTTGTTGATAATGTCCTTTTAGTATCTTTTAGTACCCAATTATCAGTGTAAATGTATATAAAGGTCATATTCATGTAGTTTTACCATTATATTCCAGTACTGCCTCACCACAGTATAGAGGAAAACAGGACCGCAGGCTAACCTTGGGTATCAATGATTTATTCACTTCCCATCACCACTGTCAAAATCATATTAACGCGCCTGAATAACGTCCCTGCTCCCTGCTGTCTGTCACTCTTCAGCTCCACTGTCATTGGCTGTCCTGCCTCCTCGTCAGCCAACGGGGAGGGGGAGGGGGAGGGGGCGCGGCTGGGGGTGGGGGGCGGATACCAAGCGCTCAGGTTTGGCAGAAGCAGCATACCAAAGAGCCCCAGCCCTCTCCTTTGTGAACGAGTGTAGCAACAGCAGCAGCAGCAGCAGCAGCGGCGGCGGCGGCGGAGGATCGTGCCGCACCCTTTCTGCTCCTCTCACAGCGCGGATCACTGCGCACAGGTAACAACCGCTCAAACTACCGGAAGCAAGGGGAAAGTCCAAACACAGGTGACGGGGGAGACTGTCCGCCAACTTTGAGTTTGTGGGACGGAAATTAATGGATGGAATGGAGCCTAGGTAGAAATAGAAAACAAAACAATAATTTTTTAAAGCTAATTTTTATAAGCTTTTTTATTTTTCTCGCGTTTGTTCTCACCTTGTGCTCAGAGGGTGTTGTAAAGTGCGCAGGACGTGACCTCAGGTTCGACTGGCACATTGTTCCTCAAGTCGACGAGGAGTCTGGTCTGGATTTACTTGATAAACGAGTTCATAGACACAGCACCAGAGAAAGGTGAGTTCAGGGTGTTTCTTCCCTCAACATTTTGTTTTTGCGCAGAATGCCTCTGAGTTTGAAATGTGTGCTGTTGGAGAAGAGACCGAGCTGAAGTGTGTCCGTGCGCTTTATTGTTCCTCTGCCGGGAGGTCAGCATGCGGAGGCATCTGCACTTCCACACGCGCGGTCGGGACTAGCCTACAGTCCAGGAGTCTGGACTTCATTTCAGCCTGAACATCCTAAACACTGTCAGTTTGACTATGCCCTTTCCGAGAAATGGTCCCATCTTTTAAGCTAATGCAACCAAGCGACTTTTGTCCCATCTTCTACAAAAGCTGTGTTATCTCTTTTTCTGCCATGCAAGATATGACACATACTTTTTTAATTTTTGTATTTTTTTGTAGCTTCCCTTTGAGTCTGACTGGGTGTAATCACAGAAAGTTTACAATGGTTAAGCTATGCTTCCTGGTTTCGGGTAAGATAGACAAATAACATAAGGATGTTTTTATGGTTCATATCTTACAGTGCAGGTGTTACCTGTTTGTTTTAGTTACCTGCACAATCTAGTGCACTCCAGTACAACAGCCGTGCAATAAATCCTATCTAGGTTCTGTCTCGCATGGTGTTGACTCGACTAGTTTTTGAGGCTGTAAATGGTGGTGTTGTGTTGGACGGCAGTAAATTCAACTGTGCTTCTATTTACATTCATTATGATTTTGATTCATGATCATTTTTATTATCGATTAAGCTGTGGATTGTTTTCATTAATGATCTGATTAATTTATTAATTGTTTAGTCTATAAAAATGTCAGAAAATGGTGTAAAATAGCTCATGGCAATTTACCAGAGTCCAAATTGATTTCTTTTAATGGCTTTTTTTGTCAGACCAACAGTCTAAAATACATAGATAGTTAATTTACTGTCATATAAAACAGAGAATAGTTTCAAATCCTCCCTTTTGAGACTCTGAAACCAGCAATTTTTTTGGCATTTGTGCTTAATAATTTAAACGATTCATTGATTATTAGAATGGTTGGCAACTCATTTTTTTTTTTGACTAATTGATTAGTCGACTAATTGTTTCAGCCCTAGGTCTCTCATATCTCTCATATATCTATAGATAGATAGATAGATAGATAGATAGATAGATAGATATAGTTGTGTGTATAGATATGACCTCACCACTAGAGCTGAGTATCCAACCTTAATACGTTTTGCTACCAACCCAAATGTGTCTGTAGCAGTTTTTTAAAAACGACACAAAGTTGGCATTGACTCTTTGGTCAGATTTGTAATATTGTTGACTTGATTGGATAGTTTCTGATTTTAAATCAAAATTTGTCAAAGTTCTGGTACGACTGTTTGTATTTAGACAACATTCAACATTGAGAGCGTTGGCTTCTTGAAGGTTTATTTTGTAGAAAATTTTACTATTCCTCAAACTAGGTATATAAAACAAAGTATTATTTTGGCGGCGTACTGAATCTCAGGAATTTTATTGGCACTCATCGACTACCTAATCACCTACGGCCTCAAAGAAAACATATGCATTTCACAAGCTCACAGAGCCAGAGGTGACGTCTTTGAAAATGCTTGTTTTGTCCAACCAACACCCCAAAACCCAAAGATACTCAATTTACAACAATAGAAAACAAAGTAAAGCATTAAATCTTCACGTTTGAGAGTCCAACCACAGGTTGTGTTTTCTGTTGCTTTGCTTTATATGCATGTGGAGGATCTGTGACGGCTGTCTGTGAGTCAGTGAGGGGAAACCCTGACATTATCTACTTACTGAAACCTGTCTCATCTGAAACACTTCAGGTAAACCACCTGCAGTAAATTCAGATGTCTCATTATGATAAATAAGATTGTCACTGCGATACAGTTTACTCCAGGGACCTCCTATAGGCAGACTTACTCAGAGACTACTGCAGTAAGATTCTGAGATTTAAATACACAACCTTAAAATACAGACGGCAGCTTCAGAGCTCTTTTAGGTGATGTTTAGCTCTTCTTTTTATTTTTATTTTTTTTCCTCATTCGTGACAGCGTCTCCAAAGGATTTGATATGAGGTAAGTAATTTAAAATGTCCATAATTCAGTAGTTTGGATGTATAGCAACAAAACACATGTTGTGTATAAATTTGTAGTCTGTGATGTGGCTTTTGGTGCGATTGACCACATTGGTGTCGTGGTGTGGTTAGAGAGGAAGTGTCAGTGCATGCACCTATGTGATTAAATGGCTAATGGTAATCATTATGCAGATGATACCCGCTCAGTCCCACCGATTGCATGTCTATACTTCACAGCTGGACAGACACGCTTTAGAAGAGGCAGTTAATTAAAACAAATGCACCCTGAGAGAGTACCCCTGAGGAGATGAGCAGAATTTCTGTTTTTACCTGGAATTGGAGGTCACAAACGCACACTAGCACCACGTCCGTCGTGTAATTGGTTTTAGTCACAGGTGTGTGTTGTAAATCTTTTCTGTTGCATAGAAGTGCTGGCTGAAGCTGATGTGCTAAGGCTCTATTTTCAGAGGGAGAGAGAGAGAGAGAGAGAGAGAGGGGAGGAGGAAGAAGAAGAAGAGACTCGGGTGTGGCTGCTCTAGTAATGACAGGTTTGCATTCAAACTGGTGTTTATTGATTCAGCCCCGTCCATTCACACACAAACACACATATGATGAATGAAGACACACGGTCATGCAAATGCAGAGCCACACAGAGTGAAAGCACCACAGTGAACTTGGTGTCCAGAGTCAGGGAAGCAGTTTCTTTGGGAAAGGATACACAGCAAAACACAATGAGGTCAAGTTCAGAGACATACCCGAAGTTTTAATGAGCTACGCTGGGAATGCTATAATTAGACATTCATTTTGATACTACTCTTTTGTGTGTGTGTGTGTGTGTGTGTGTGTGTGTGTAAGCTAACTTTAAGGCTACAGCCAGGCAGCAGACAGATAGCTTAGCTTAGCACAAAGACTTGAAACGGGGAAACAACTAGCCTGGCTGTGCCAGATGTTAGCAAAATATTCTATGGTAAATGTTATCAAGAAATCTCATTTGTTTATTCCGTTCAAAAAGTGTAACGGTATCGATTTTGCCATTTTATTCGGGTACGCTCTATGTGCTGGACTACCAACCAGTAACTTCCTGGAGTCTCCGCTGGTTTCCAGGCAACGGATAAGAGCCAAAGTCATTTAACACTTTGGTTTTTGTACGGGTTAAACAGCTCAGATATAGCATGGTAAACAGTGAGCTTTAGGTGCTGGTAGGCAGAGCGAGGCTAGCTGTTTTCAGTCTTTATGCTAAGCCAATCGACTGCTGGCTGTAGCTTAATGTTTACCGTCATGAGAGTGGTATCAGTCTAGTCATCTAACTCTCTGCAACAAAGAGTGTATTTCCCAAACTGTTCAACTGTGGCTGGAAACAAGTATGACATCAGGGAGAACAGGGTTTCTGTATGCTAATTTGGTTGTGGTGGGTCCACATCCTGTGACTACAGCTGCAAGTATCTCGAACCTGCAGCAGCATAATCAGCGCCTGGTTTCATGTGTGTCTGAGAAGAATTATTATTAATGTGGAAAGTGCAGAGCAACCGACGATCAAAAGCTGTGTTTTAGCCTCCAGGTGCACACTGAAAGTCAACACTTGACTGGTGGCTGAACACCCACTTATGATATAAGAAAATATGTGGGGGACTATTGATGAACTGACAAACCTGTTCCTACACACCAAGCTTTCAAATGTTAAATGTTGTCTAAAAAAAGATTATCAAAAAAGATACAGTCTAAAATTTGTATAAATGTTTTTATTTAAATCTGAACCTGTCTGATTAAAACAAGATTAAACATTTGATCAGACATTTGATGCCAGCATTTGGTACTTGACAGTTATTGGTTTTAAGCTATGGACACATTTCAATTCGTACCCTAGAGAACCAGCACGTGCAACACACTTTGTCTGCTGTAGAACAACCCGAGCGTGTTATACTGACAAAAGAAATAGTCAAGATACAGTAGCTGAGGTGAATATGATTACCTCACTGCTTCTCCACAACCCCAGATTTTTTTTCATTTTCAAACTTGTCTTCAGACCCAACAGATGCATACTCAAGTGACATCACTTGAGGCAATTTGTCAGACTTCACACAGCTCCTTCTGTAGCCACATATGGTTTTATACAACTTTATTCACAAGTTCCACGTAATGAAGTAAACAGATTTTACATTCAGGAAAGAGAGAGCACTGGCATCGGATCAGTACTCGGTGTCAGCAGGTACCCTTGGTTGAGGTATTGGAATCGGTGTCAGGGCGGTGCATCCCTAGTCAACCTGCCACCAATCTTGGAACCCATCGGCTATACTCTGATGACGATTTGAATACAAATACATTTTTAAAAAGCTAATAAAACGCTAATCTCTAGGGTTCCGAGACTGATAAAAAGCTAAATCGTCGTCAGACGATAGCCGATGGGTTCAGAGATTGTATTTCAGCCAATCCGTTCTGCCTCTTTTGCTCTCCAAATGGACGGTTTACCTGCATGCAATCAATGCCCGCTCTAATGTGATTGGTCAAATAATCAATACTACTTGGACTACAAACGGAAACCA
Source organism: Maccullochella peelii (assembly GCA_002120245.1). NCBI lineage: Eukaryota > Metazoa > Chordata > Actinopteri > Centrarchiformes > Percichthyidae > Maccullochella > Maccullochella peelii. The sequence goes on from LKNJ01000518.1 coordinate 78,061, forward strand.
GAACACTTCCGATACCAAAATCTTGTCCCTTGCCTACAGATTCTGCATTCATATGCAGATATCTGTTTATAAAGGATAAACCTGCCACTGGTAGGCGGGCTTACTTTGAAAACAATGGATGTAGGTGTTTTGACACTTCCTGTGTGTGTTTCCTTTGAGATGATCCTGCATGTTTGCAGCATGAAGAAGTACAAAGCTGAGGCACAAGACACAAGATAGTAACAGCAATACAACGACAAATGGAAATGTAAACTAAACTGTAAAGCAGCGAGAAAAGTTAATCGGTATGTCCTGAGGTAGGCAGGAAATGGAGCGACTGTGTGCACATGACTTTGATCTGAAGGGTCTGTGGTCAAAGATCAGCTGTAGTACCAGTAGTTGATTGATGGCTCTCCAACGTGGACGGAGGCGTGGGGGTGGGGGGGGGGGGACCTTTCAGTGCTTCCTGTCTGCACACGACACAGATGAAGACTTGTCAGCCACACAGACACACATTTGCACGTACACACACCACAAACGCTTTATTATATTCCTTTCACATTCTCTCACTACACTTTTGTTTTCATTGTCAGCAACTGTTGAAACATTGTTTCCTTGATCAACCCTGTTTCTTGCAGTTGTGTTTCAGCCATCATTTCATTCTCAAGCCTCTAAACTTCTCACTCTCTCCACATTTTTCTGTTTTTGATTTGGCATCTCCCTCCACACACCCTTGGTAGGAGAGTGGGTCACTGAGGCTCCCTCCCTGTGTGTGTGTGTGTGTGTGTGTTGTGCATGTTTGGATTGAGATTGAGTTACATAGCTGGATTGTGTAATTGTGAGGTGTGTCTCTGCTGTAGGGAGCTGCTCTGCTGTTTCCATTGTTGAGAGAGAGAGAGAGAGAGAGAGAGAGTTGAAGTTGGAGTCGACGGTACAGTGCGTGTCGTCGTGCTGCGCTGGCTTTCACAGGAAAATGGAGAGTGTGTGAGGGAGTGTTGTTGACTCAAAACGCACCATGCGGCCCGTACAAGTTTACCGTAAATAGAGGATTAAAGCACATTGTTGTTGGCCACACTTGGAGGCTGAGTTCTTCCCTGACCTGTGGTTGGTTTTAATGACAGCATCACAGTCATAAAGCCTCCCATTTTCCTGTCGTGACTTGTCAGCCTGTGTAGATAGTTGAGTTGAGCTCAGTAGTAATATGGCAATGTCAGTTGCCTGCTGTCGCGGCTTATCAAGATTTTCTGGTTCATGGAGATTAAAATTCTTTAACACGTCAGCTCTGTGAGGAAGACATGTTTTTGCTGTTTGCATAAAAACATAATTTACTTTTTCATATCTAAACAGACAACCACAAAAAAGAGTCATCTGTGGCAGCCTAGGTTTACTATATTTATTCATGTAGGCCAAATTGTTTTAAAATTGGTCCTTGTGTTTATTTAGGCCGTTGTGGTCAGTTTACAGAGTTAAATCTTGGAACAGATGATGCATCTTCTTCCTTCGTAGCACTTTGAAGCCCTCAGTGATTTAACCTACATTTCATGACCTGTTATTACATTTACTACAGTGTTTCCATATCACACTTATGTAATGTTGCATATATGAGAGACAAACGTGCCCTTGTCAGCAGATGAATGTGGAAACAACTTTGAGTGTCAAAACTGCACATTCTGCACAGTCGAGGTCAAACGGTCAAGTGACGTGACAATAAGCAGAACACATTTTTCAGGGGCGGGGGACTTTACAAAAAGCAACAGTGCGTTTGATATTTTCTATTTTGTGTTGGCTCACTTGCACTGGGTGATAATTCTATATTATTGTTATCAACCTTAGGGCTGCAACTAACAATTGTTATCAATTCATCTGCCAGTTATTTTCTTGATTAATCGTGAAAACTGCCCGTCACAATTTCTTAGAGCCCAAGATGATGTCATTAAATTTGACCAATAAGTCTAAAACCCAGAGATATTCAATTTACTTTAATGTGAGACAATGAAAAGATGCAAGTATTAATAATAATAATAATAATAATAATAATAATAATAATAATTAATTTAATATTGTTATAATGATTTCAACCATATAGCCCAGGCATGTGGTTCATGTATGATATGTTTGTCCTGGTTAATTCACTTGTATGACTGTTCTGGGCCTCTGAAAAGGACTGTGGGCTGATTAACTGGTTATTCTTCTGGATCTTGATGAGTGTTGTGGCAATTATCAATCCATTTATTTATTGAAAATTGCATTGGGCATAACTTTAGGTTGATTTATAATGTTGGTAGTTCAGGATTTACACATGGAATGAAGTCATGCATATTGGTTGTGTTTGTTGTCTTAAGCTAAGACTTAATTTGTCCACAGATTGAAGACCAGTTGTTCCCAGGCAGCCGTACAGTGAAGGCCTCAGACTTCAAACTGGATCCCTCCAGTCCTCACCTGTCCAGCTGATGGCATGCAGATCTCCAATCCAAAAGAGAGGGCGAGTTTGAATGGCGTCCTAGACCTTCCCCTCTGCTTCCTGTCTGCAACGCCGCTCTCCTCTGCGTCCTCTCCTTCAGCTCTTCTCTGATCCCGCATCCACCGGATATCTCACCATGGATACGCAGACCGACGACAAGGAGGGATGCTACTTCAACCGTACCGTCAAGTTTTTCTATGAGAAGAGTGGCAAGAACATCAGTGACCACTGGAGTGGACGTGACTATGTGATTGTCACTCTGGGCATGTCGGTCTGCTTCATTGTCATGTTTTCCAACCTGTTGGTCATAGTCGCCATTTTAAAAAACAAACGCTTTCACTTTCCCATCTACTACCTGTTGGGTAACCTGGCTGTGGCAGACCTCTTCTCAGGTACAAATGTTTTACTTCAGGTGCTGCTCTTATTCTCACTGCTAGTACTACCAGGGTTCATAGAAAGTCTTGAAAGTTTGGAAAATGCTTGTTTCTCCTGCCGTTTATAGTAACAATTTAGATGTGATGATAAAGGCTTCGAGAGTCTGGAATGTTTTTATTTAGGTACCTTTTTAAAAAGTGCTTGAATTTTATTCTTAAAAAGCTGTATGAACCCTGTACTACACATTACATTAATAACAACTGTTGCTCTCTTATCTGCTATAAACTGTGTTCACATCAGGATGATTTAAATAATTTTAATAGTGTTAAAAAGAGCTTTGTTTTGAGGGAATTGGACAGTTTTTGTGCAACACACACAGGCTGTTATGTAGTTTTGCGTCAGGGGAACAAATGTGATAAAACTTGATTTTATGGAGAGTTAAGTGTGGATGCTGGGAATAGCACCGTGGCGTATCTGGATGTATCGATGCTGGTAAATTTGCAAAGACGCATGTCAAGTGTCACACCGCTGATGTGCAGGCTTACATTGGCTACCATTGGCTGCAGGTGTTTTGACTCTCATCATATGCCCTTAAGAGGTCAGGACCTGCTTCTCTCACAGGGAGGGGAATGCACCTTTTTTTAATGCTGAAGGTTTATTTCTTCAGACTAGTTGACACAGTTTTTCTTAAATATTTTCATAAATATATATGATATCCCAATATCAACATGGTCACTTGGAACTGCTGTTTCTGCAGCTGTGGATGCATGCTAATAGAACTGAATGGGACATTTAAAATCATGTCTTTTGTAATATGTGAAATTGGCCATCTTGTAAATACAAGTCAAAAAAATGAAGTTAAGTTTAGTTAGACATTGCCTCATCTTTGGACTTTTAGTGAATACTATTTACCTGCTTTTTCAGATGAGCTTGTACTGATACAGTGGATATCCAAGAGCTGTGCTGAAATTGGCCCTTTATTTATCACACCCTCATACTGCATGCAAAGACACCAAACAGGCATTCCGGTGTTTGTCCCAGTCTTGCTAGGTAGGAAAACAGGCTCCTAGAAGACAACACTAGAAAAATGTTTTCTCTGGTATTAAACCCTCACTTTCCTCTTCCCAGGTGTCTCCTATTTCCACTTGATGCTTCATACTGGTCCCTGGACCATTAAGCTGTCTAAGTACCAGTGGTTTGTGCGGCAGGGGCTGATCGACACCAGCCTGACGGCTTCAGTCCTCAATCTCCTGGCTGTGGCCGTGGAGCGTCACCAAACCATCTTCAAAATGCAGCTGCACAGTAAGATGAGCACCCGGCGAGTTTTCATCATCATACTGTTCATCTGGCTGGTGTCCATAGTCATGGGCCTGGTTCCCACCATGGGCTGGCACTGCCTGTGCGATCTGCAGAACTGCTCCACCATGGCGCCGATGTACAGCCGCAGCTACCTGGTTTTCTGGGCTGTTCTCAACCTGCTGACCTTCTCCATCATGGTGGCCGTCTATACGCGGATCTTTGTCTACGTGAGGCACAAGAGCCAGCAGATGTCTCAGCACACATCCCAGATGAGACACCGAGAGACGGTGTTGAACCTGATGAAGACCGTCTCCATGATCCTGGGTGAGGAAGCACACACAGTAGTTATACACATCAAGGGCTGGGCAATAAACCAAAAACGTACTGAAACCATAGACTGCATATAAAGATGGATGACATGACAGCTCCCCAAAAGTGAATCCAATCAAACATCTGGATCGCACCCTGGTGGCTGGCTGCAGTACAGGTCATAAACCCCGCCCCCTCCATGTTAGCGGATGGGACATGGGCCAAACAGTAAAATAAAAGTACATGTCAAATACATTTTTTCCAAAGATGGTGTTCAAGTGTTCATTTTTCTGATGTTTGGTTTTAATTAGTTATTTGATGCTATAAAAAGTGAAAAAATGTGCTTGTGCTTTGTTCTGGCGGGTGGACTTCGATACTGCGCATACTCTGGCTCCAAATAACATCACCAGGGCAAGATGGCAGCTCCCGTATCCAGGATATATTAGCTTCATTTTTGTACAGTGGGAGGAAATGGAGACGCGTTGTCCACCTTTATATACAGTCTATGACTGAGACCTACATTATGACTCTCTCACCAACCTAATTTAAGTTGTGTTGGTATGTTTGGTAAATATGCTGACCCGTAACTGACCGTGTGCTTGTGTCCTTTGTGTGCATTCGTTCATAAGAGAAAATCGAGTCAGCATTGCTTCCCCGTTTAGTTAAGCAATGTCATTAACCATGAGTGCCTCGCCCAGTGTAACTTGAATAGAGAAAATGACTCGAATTCAAGGAAAAAAAGTCTTTCGTAAGTGCACACTTTGGCATCAGTAAACACGACACAGAACAAAATAGTTACAGCTTTAGGAGAAAACTGGGGTAATGGCAGAAAATCGGCCACTTGACAAGGGTTCAGGTGCAGCCGTCTTAGTCAAAAGTTTTTGTTAATGTCATAATGCACACCCAAAAACATCATGCAGATGGGATGAAAAGTAATGGAAGCCATAAATGTGGTCCAGATTTATTTATATTATTGGGGCGCCCCGTTAGCTTGGTAGACCGCGTACCACATATCAAGGCCAAGTCCTTACTGCAGTGCCCTTTACTGCATGTCATCCCCTCTCTCTCTTCTGCTTTTTCTGTCTCTCTCTACTGTCACTATCCAATTTTTAAAAAAAAGGAGAAATACCAAAAAAGACAATGATTTCTATAATTGAGCATTAAAGTTCATTATTGTCCTTGGAAACAGAAAAAAGTAACTCAAGCCCAGCTTTTTCTCGAGCAACCGCATCTCCCAGTCATCATCAGTGGATGGATATACTGTATATCACTTATTTTGATAGCCTTAAAGAATGTGGAGCAGCCTATTTTACCAAATTTAAGCGTTTCTCTATAATAGTAAGTATTTGTGATTAAATGAGCAATAGTCAAACTAAAGTCAGAAAAAATATCATCTTTACTCATAAGTTAACGCTCAGAAACTCAGCTAATCTGCTTCTTCAGGACTGTGCAGATGTAGTTTGAGCAGGTATTTCTGTGCGCCACTGAGACACCACTGTCAATCAAAATGATGTCACTTTTTTTCTCAGCAGAGCTCCACCCACTTCAAACGTGCAAGAAAAGCACACAAATAAAAAAACACAAATCTCTCCTGTAAAATACACAGGGTCATTCTTACTTCAGCAGGTGATATGTCATGTAGGACCTCGTCACTTATAGTAAGAAGCTGATTGAAAATTGGTTTTCAGGGCCTTTTAATTAATCAGTTAATTAATTGCAGATACCACATGTACACATTACTCATTCTACTCATTGTACAAGCAGTACATGCAGTTTTCAGGGACACACTCGCCTGAATCTTCTCAGAATAAAATGACAAACGCCCTCTTAAAGCTATGAGTGCACACAGCCTGGCATGCAGGCTCCTCTCTTGGCTTGTCTGTACTCGTTAAACACCACTTTACTCCCCCCACACATTCACTCCTTCCCTCCTTCTCCCACCGATTCCTCTTGTTTTCACTCTTCTGCCCTCTTTCCCAGCCTCCCCTGCTCCTGCTCTCATATTTTCAACTTTCGATTAAATTCCTTGATGTTTAAATTAAAAAATAAAAATTTTTAAAAAGTAACACGCCCTTCTCCCGTCGTCGTCGCTCAGCAGCCAGGATTCAGCACCTCTGGCATGTGAGTTGGGCGAGGAAAACCCTGAACATGCCCTGACAGGAAGCTGCATAGTTCAGTTACTGTCACAGAAAGCGGCGTCTATCCTTGTGTGTTCTTCTATGTTTTGAGGACCAACTTGACCTTTTGACCTTGAGAGCGAGGAAATTTTTTTTCTCTCGTGTCTTCAAATTGCTATTTGAGGGTTTACACTTGGTTTTAGAGTATTAGCATGTTGTGTGACAGTTGAGGTTATAGTCAGGGGCTGAGGAATGCATTACACATTGTGAGTGTGTGTGTTACCACACCATTTTCACATTTCCCTCTGTACCTTGTACGTGTGCATATTAGTGCTGAATGTTGCACATAATGAATTCCTGAGCTGCGTAATGAGTATAAAGATAATGAAATCTTATCATACAGACTAAACCCAGTCCACATGTTATGTATCTGTGTGTGTGTGTGTGTGTGTGTGTGTGTGTGTGTGTGTGTGTGTGTGTGTGTGTGTGTATATTGTCTAGAGAGGAATTTACAGTACATTCCCTTTCTCCCTTTGCTAGCCCCATACTTCACATTTTTTTACAACTCTGCCTGCAGTCTGTTCATTTTTTTTTCCTCCTATTTTACCTGCCACTTTCAACACCTTTTATTTTGTTATTCCCCATGTTATTACAAGTTCTCTAATGACCTTATGTGCCCTTGATCTCCCTCTCCCGTCCCCTCCATCTTCCCCCGACAGGCTTTTTTGTGGTCTGCTGGACGCCCGGCCTGGTGGTGCTTCTGATCGACGGTGTGGGCTGTACCGAGTGTAAGGTGCTGAGCGTCGAGAAGTACTTCCTGGTGCTGGCCGAGTGCAACTCCTTCTTCAATCCCATCATCTACTCCTTCAGGGACAAAGAAATGAGAAAAACCTTCAAGGAGATCCTGTGCTGCCTGTGTGGCGGCAACAATAAGGACATCTCTGGAGTTCACTTTAACACCCTGGAGCACGAGGTACTGTCAGAGAGCAACGGAGCAGACGACGGCAATCAAAAACAAAACAACCACTCGCACTAAGGACTGTTAAAAATAGACCACTGAGACCTATCGCACACAGTACGACCATGACAACCATCGCTCAAACCGTTTCACAGCTTTGCAATGAGAAACTGACAACTTCGACATGACAACTTGAGGTTAAATTTAAATGCGGCTGTTTGAATATTTTTTAAACGGTGAGACATCTGATTTTAAAAAACAAAAAGTCAAAACATCCAGGTGCCAAACGGATTAAAAAAACAATTCAACAAAATCACTCTGTATCTTAACAGGTCTTTTTCTTAAACTTACTTAAAGCGGCTATAATTGATATTTTTTGCAATAACAATGCATCAAATGAAATTGTGACAACAATGTGACATGACAAAAGGGTCGCCTGTTGGGATGAACCTGCAGAGAGTTATCACCTGAATCTGCAGCTCCCCTCGGCTCAACGGAGCTTCATAGCGAGTTTAAGCTCATCGTTTACCTGTCCGGCCCGAAACTTTACACTTTTGTTTCACTCTCACTGCTCATAGCGTTGTTTTTCGGCTGCAGCAGGCAGCGAAAAAAGAAACCCACTGTATACTACCTGCTCAGCTCCAAACAACAGACAGACGCAGTTCACGACTAGCTGGTGAACCTAGTGGCGCAATTAGCAGATAAAGGGTCAGGTATTCGTCGGTTAAGACCAAACACAGAGCTAAAAGAGAGTGAATATTACACTTGCACTCAGCAGGTGGCCCGAAACATGACTCCAAATGAATGATAATGTCGCTCTGTAACTGCTGATGTGGAAATAAGTAACCTTTTGCTAACAAGTTCGCTTAAAAGGTGATGATATGTCAGTGTTGTGTTCACAGCTCGTCTCTGCTGTCCACAAGTGACCAAAAGAATCAATTATTTCAGGTTTAAAGAGAGCACATGATCAGAAGTTTTGTCCCAGTGTTTCTTTTGTTAGATTTCGAGCTCAAATGAGTTCCTCTCTTATTGTAAGTTGCATAAGTCCGGATCTTTTCGCAGCAGGAAACGCATTTTGCATGCACATGAACATAAAATCCAGTAAAATAGGTTTAGATTCCTTTTTTTCCTTCCTGAAAATCGTTAAAAACAAAAATGAGCCTTACAGATCAAAAAAGGATTGCACCTGATAGTTATTACTGTTATCTATTGCAAGGAGATCCACTGATGGAAGCCTTGACAAAACCGATTCATCATTAGATGCAAATGTGATTTATTGTTTGAAAGTGACGGGTTTGTGTACTATAGTCATTCGCAGCAAAACTCTCAATGTCATTACAGTTGAACCTTTTGTCTGTCCTGCTTTGTAAGTCACTGTTTTGACCAAATTTAAACAAACGCTTTTCTGCTTTTTAGATGCTCTGTGTACATGATTTCCCAGACTAACACTGTGTTGAATACAAAACCTCCGACTATTAAATCGATTGTGCAGCAGTATTACTGTGTTGAGTGGTGAAAGAGGATATGTTAACTGTTAATTAAAGTGAGGGCACAACAACTGTAGGCGACATGGGCTCGTGGCTATGCAGTGTGTGGGTCGGTGGACTCTGATTAGAGCGTGATAACTTTCTGTTTTTATATAAATTTTATGACATAGACAGGCCCAATCGGTTGACTCTGTCAGCATTGGCCTCGCAGGTCCAGGGCTGATTTCAAACATGAAATGTCAATATTAACACCAGCATTGATGTGATTCATCACAGTACAGTCATATCATTTAGTTTGCAGCTCAAAAACCATGTTTAAGTGTGCAGTATAGCCTGCAGTCAGCCGATGCTTATTTGGCACACATTGTTGAACTCTGTGCTGCCTAAAAATATGCACAATAGATATTTGTGCATTAGCACAGACCGATAACTGTCTGTTGCAAAAAGCGACGTACGATAAATGAAACAGTCAACAAACGAAAGCACAGGACATACACGGCGCTTATAGAGGTCCCATAAACTCAACACATTTAACACAGTGAACCTGTGGTCAATACAGGGGAAAATACAGTGTGTGGCAACAGTGACAGCAGATCTTGATTTCTGCTCTGTGTTGCATGCCTCGGATCTATTATCTGATATAATTTCTTTTGCGTGTTTTCTTTTTTCAGTTCCTGTTTCACACTATAAACCAAACAAATAAAACATACTAGGTAAATCTCATGAGAGCAGTGTCATTTGAACAGTAGGAAAGACGGCGTCGTATCACAGTCATATGTGGGAACTTGACACTTTCACAAGAAAAGGCAACATTTGTACTTTAATCCAGCAGGAACAAAAAGAGTGCACGCTCAAACGAACCACACTGCTCGTTCAGTGAAGTGTCGCCTACATACAGTAGCTGCAGACTCGTCATCTTTCAGCAACATTTGCCATTTTGAATGAAATATATGGCGCCCCGGTGATTCGTGTTTTTTTTTTTTTTTTTATTTGTATTTGTGGTCGGTGGAGTTTAAAGCACAGAGGAAGAGAGAAGTGTTTGAGGAAGAGAAAGTGACACATGGCTGAGCAGCGACAGAAAGCATTTGAAATCTTGTTACAGGCCTAAAGACAGAGAAATGATAGGGCTGCAATTATCTTCTTTTTTTTTTTTTTTTATTGTTGATAATAAAGATATTAAAAGATATTGAATTTACAAAAACAATATAAAGAAACAAATCCTCTTGACATTTTTACAGAATAAATAACGGTAAAGATTAGCAGATTATCAAAACTGTCGGCGATACATTTTAGTAGTATATTTAATAGTTACAGGCACCCAAACACGTCTGCCGTCATATGTATGGAATCACATCTGTGTCTCAGTTCTGGGCCCAGGATGCACCCACAAGTTATTTAGTAGTGGAAGTATTGCGAAACAATCATTTATTTAGAGCAAACAAAAATCACTTTTATATACATACATTTTTTGCGCGTTTGCTGTCAATAATAAGCTCTCACACAGTTTTGCTTATTTGCCCTCTCTGTTTCCTTGCACACAGTTATCTCATGTTTGCCTGCACGCTCGCTCGACCTGATCGTGTTGCAGTGTGCCACAATGTCAGCCACTATCCGAGAATTGGAGATGGTCATTGCTGATTGGCTGTCCGATCTCTAGCATGACTATCGGTCACTATTGATCTTTGCTTGCTAATCATTTCTCTACAAAAATCCAATGTGTGTGCGTGTGAAATAATCGTTTGTGCTCAGTATGTGTCCCATCATGCACGGAGAATTGAGGCACAAATTTAATTCCATACATATGTTACATTCATCCAGGCAAGATGTCAAACTTTCCGTGAGGCAAAACATCAAGGAGCGCCCTCGAGCAAAGTCCTCAAATCCCATAAAACGATGCCCTAATGGTCACACTGCGTCGTACTGTAAACAGGTTTCTTTTTTGGAATTACCGCGTTGTTTCATGCAGTTGTTACTTATTAGCTTATAGGGAGCACTACATTTCTATGTTTTGTGTGTGTGTGTGTGTGTGTGTGTGTGTGTGTGTGTGTGTGTGTTGTACAGTCTTAAACCAGGCCAGATGTGTGTTGTGGTTGGAGCGGGTCGTGCTCCTTGCCACATTTCCTCTGACTTGTTACTCTGGCATGTGTGTATGTTGGAGGCATGCACTGTCGTTCCCTCTCTCTCTCTCACATACGCGTGCGCGTGCAGCCTGTTATTGCTGCTTGCAGGAAGTGCAGTCATGAGTGTGTGGTCGTGTGTGTGTGCACGTTCATATCTGAGTGTGTACACTGATTGACAGAAACATTTTGTTTTACGTGTTTTTTTGTTAGGGACCTTAAGATTAGGAAGGGGGATGGAGAGAAGGGGAGGCACGAGCGGGATGGTTAGAACAAATTTGCATTTGCCCTCTCCGTGTGTAGATAGTAAAATATGCAGTGACTCCCGCATTTAAAGGAAGTTGGACATTTATGGATAGTAGCAAATCATTAAGTACTCTTAAAGGGAAAACCATTACAAGTAGCTATTAAAGGGATAAAAGTATATTCAAACTATATTCTTTGTTAATGACCTTAACAAATGATACTCATTTTCATGTTATTGCAGGCTAACTGTTCAGAAACATTTTCATATTATTTAGGGTCTATTTTTGTACAAACGTTGTCACACCTAATATGAATAAATGCATACATCTGTCTACATCTGGGATTTGTTTACTCATGTCTATCTGCCTCCTTTGTCTGCTCTTCAGCGTGAGTTCTTTGTGATAACCAGTGAATTTTAAATTTGGAATCACGTCAAACTGTGTGGAAGCACTTGTCTCAGGGATAACGGTGTTTTTTCATATCCTCCTCTCTCAGCTCGTTTAGCTCTTTTTGCTAGCTTGGACATGACTAACCTTATTTTCTCTTCTTTCTCTTTCACTTCCTGTTTATTTCTGCTGCACCTAATCCCCTCTCCTGATTCCCTACCTCATTTCAACTCTCGCCTCACACTCTTATCTGTCTCTCCACCTCTTGTCTGTAGAACTATAAGTCTCGTACTGCCGCGCCGTTGGAGAGGAGCAACGGGACGCCTCTCATCCGCGGAGGCTTAGAAGACGTGCCTGTCTCTTCAGAAAAGTGGAATTGACTCAAACCACGATAAACTTTCAACACACTCCTGACACTGTAATCTACCGATCTGTGTACGCTCACATAAACGAGGCTCGTTTTTCCTCAGCCAGCAGACTGTATCTTCTGTTTTTATTTTTAAAAACTGGATTTTTACCACTGCTGCCAGCAGATAATGGTTATTCTGTTTGTGTCTGTTGAAGCTAAGTTGGTCAAGGGGCAAAGAAGAATTGATTAACTTCTAATATCAGTTGGCCAACACGACGGTGGACATGTCTTCTAATCAAATCGGAAGCACTCATTCGGCAGACAGAAGGAGGCAAGCCCGCCATTACTGGGTCATTTAAACAACATGGCGGGGACACCGGAGAACTCCTTTCCTGTTCGTCCCGCCAGTTTTCCCCAAAGAGATGGTGGCAGAACAGACTAAGAGACTAATTGCCACCGAACAGCATGCTGGCAGTGTGCGGAAGAAAAGATTGAAAATGTGTGGACAGTCGCAAAGCAGAAATACAGTATGTGCTCTGTTGAGTGCCATAAAGTTATATGTGTAATAGGTTTTGGCACAAATGGCTTTAGTAATAAATGTGTATGTGCTTATTAGCTACACCTAATGCAGTCCTGCAGTAAACCCTCCCTTCATGAAGGTTATAATGTTCAGTTTTTGTTGAAACAGACGATCAGGCGATTCTGTTGTGTAGCCTATCCTCTGATATAAATGGGATGGACGAAATACCTGTCAGAGTAACGCAACATGACAACAATCAACTGCGGCCTCCAAAATGATCATATAGCTGAATCGACACCTCTCTCAAACAGTTCCAACAAAAGCTGAACATTAAAATCTCCACGAAGGGAGGATTTACTGCAGAACTGTATTTTCTTTATTAGACTGCATTAGCTTTACCTATAGGGTAATAAAGGGTTATAAGTTGTAACTAATGGATTCGTTAATGGTTAATAAACAAACAACCAAAGTTTTGTTGATCAGTCACGGGCTATTATTAACAGCAACAGGTTGTGAAAAATGTTGCTTTGTGTTCTAACAAGCTCTTTAATCCATGTAGGAATAACCCTCATATGGGCGGCTTGGCCACTTGCAAAGCTGCCCAGCATCCAGACCAAAATCCATTTCTTAACAACTTAATATTTACTTACCTGCTTTTTACTCTAAGGTATGATCCAACCACCTGTTTAAGCCCTGTTCAGCCGTGGTCTTGGCCTCCTGGTTGCCCTGAGTTGGTGCGCCTTTGGTTCTGAGTTGCGTTGGGTGCTTGTACCCCGCTGTACCTGCTTGCAGGTCTAGTTTTTTTGTTGTTTTTTTAAAAAAAGAATTTTTTTTTATACAGGGTTCATACGAAGTCTTGAAAGTTTGGAAAATGCTTAATTTTAACCATTATGTTTTCAAGGTTAGGAATATGCTTGAATTTGAATATACTGCTTGAAAAGTGCTCGATTTCCAGCATAATCTGGTGTTTCGTCATTGACAGTCACTCATGTAAACCAAACATCTTTTAATATTTGAAATGAAACGATCCTGTCGTCATGTTTGTTTGTTGTCTCCTGGCGTTCATAGTAGCCTAACAATTTAGATGTGGCGATAAAGACTTAGAGAGTCTGGAAATTTTTGCTTTAGGTACCTTAAAAGTGCTTGAATTTTACTCTTTAAAAAGTTTCACGGACCCTGTTTAACTGCCACCACTTTGTGCAACTTCTGTGATTGCAAAAATGATGTTTCACTATTAAGTTATAAACTCATGATGCTTTTTAATTAGCCGCCAAGATTAATTAAAAAGCTAACTGAAAACACAGAGAATTATGCTAAAAGAGGATAAACGCCAATCAAATGGGTTTTTCCCAACCTGGCAACCCATTAGTTATTCTTATTAATGGCTCGTTACTGAATTAAATCATTTAATAACATTAATAAAGCCTTGGTTAGAATGTATAACCCTGTTTCTAAAGTATTCCTGTAGAAGGTGGTACCTAAAACCCTCTCCCATTTGTTCGTTAACCAATCAGAATCATTGTCTTGGGTTTATGATTCTGGGTAGATTGTTACAAAATTTTAGATGTAGGATATTTATAATTTTTACCAGATATTTTAAGTGTATGACAAGCACGACATTTCTGTATTTTTATTTATTTTACCCTTCACAAAGTGGAAGAGACACAAATCTCCTGGTGTGCATGTTACGACGCACAATTTATCTAAATTCTATTTCTCCTGAATAAAAAAGTGAACACGTGACTTAATGGATGAGATCCTGTTTATGCGTTAATGCAATTAGGAACCTCTGCTGTGGTTAAAACTCGCCATAAACTGTTTATTTTGGAGTTATAAACAGTGTTCTATAAGCTGTTCCTTCCTCAAGGTTTTATTTTATTAGTTTTTTTGTGACTGTATGCTGCTGCTAACACTGTGTCTGCATCATAAATTGTCTTGCTGCTGCAATGACATACAATACTCCTTTTGTAAATTGCTTTTGATATAAAACTTTTATTTATGATCACATAATTGTAGATATTATGTACAGTGTTTACAGCACACTTGGGTGCAGATTTGCCTTCAGAGGCAACTCAAAAAAAAAAAAAAAAAAGGAAATCACGCTTGTGATTTTTCTTTAGGATAATATCCAGAAATGTTTTTACTTTTTAAATGAAATCTTTTCTTGCCAAGCATTACTGAACGAGCAGGACAAGGGAGACTATGAGCGATTATGAAGCTTTAGTGTAAATATGTTGCAGCTAATTTTACGTTTGAGTAAAACTGACAGCAAGATGTTAATGGGAAAGAGCCTCTGACTGTAACGCTGTGTTTTGGTTTGCTGTGTCTCCTTTTCAGCCACAATAATCTGCCCAAGTAACTGACAGTGACGCCATTAAACACTTTGAATGTATTGGAGAGTTGCAGTCTCTTTAAGTACCAAGCCCTTTCTTAGGTTCTTGAGAGAATTTCCTCCTTATCTGCTCTCCTACTTTGCCCAGCCCTCCTCTGTTCTCCTCCCTCTTTCCCGGTGGAGCAGTCTGTACCGACTCCTTCCTTGTGTTGCCGAGAGAGAATCTTTTCGGCTCTTTCTTGTCTGTTGACAGTGAGAATCTCTTCTGGGACTGCTTCTCCCTCTTCCGGTTACCCGGGTTCAGTTTATTCAGAGACAGAGCACTCTTCTTCTTGCTTTTCTTATTGGGTAGCGCCCTCCTCAGCTGACTCCAGGCTTTAAGAGGCGACTTCTTCTTCTTCTTCTGCCAGATAAAGGTTCTTTTAGAGGAGGAGACACCCATTACCTGCGTGAGGAACAAAAACGGGGTTATCGTGTTTTTCACAACAAAAGTATGGAAGCAAGGAAATGCCAAGAGGATTTAAATCTGTTTAATCATTAATGTGGTTTGAATTTCCCTCTTTGACATTTGTAGTTTTTTTTTTGTTTTTTGTTTTTTTTTTTGTAGTCATTTCAAGTTCAACTTGATTTGAAGACAAATTTTTTTGTTTAGGGTTAACGAATTCAGATTTGTGTCCAATATTTAAAAATAAACTGTTAGTTTTTTTGAAAACAAAAAATGTCAAAAGGAAATTCAAACCACAAAATCATTTCAACGCTATGAATTGAGTGGAATTTAAATGTCAATATTAAGTGTTCAGTAGTGGTTACATTTGAAATTAGGTTTCAACTGCATTTAAATTATTGTGGCTTTTCTTTGCTTCCAAACAAGTTATTTCTAGGTTCTGTTCTAAATTAATAAATAAACATTTAAAATAAAAAATGATTTCACTTCACTTCACTGCTGCTATCAAAGGTGTACTTTAAGCTATTTAATCTGAACTGGTGAAAATATTTTACCACAAAACTGCAAAGCAATTGTGCCAAATTTAATGTAAAAAATTATAGTAGCTAACAGTAACACATTAGCATCAGGATAAAACATACTTTTGTTCATTATATCATCTTTTATACAAACAAGATGCAATGCAATGTGTTACACAAGGGATTGTTAACAAGGAAAAAAGAGACTTGACAAGATCAGATGTTTAAAAACAACTGAAAAAAATACTGTAAGCAAAGAGAAAAGAGTTGAGGTTTGTGTGAGTTCCAAAGTTCTTATTTAATCCAATATTAAACCTCAGGAAATGGTAGGCTGAGTTAAGAGGTAAAGTCTACATGTGCTCTTGTTTACACATCACATATACATACACACACCTACACACACCAACAAATATGTGCATACGCACCAAATTTCTTCTCCGCAGTCAGTCAGAACGGCAGATAGTGTTGCTCGTGTGTGTCCTCCGTCCTGAGCTTAAAACTGAGTCTAAAAATAAGGAACCTGTTCTTGCCTTTATCATCATGTACGGTAACTGATCAGATGGCACCACTGTCTACACCTAAAAACTCAACTAGGAGTGTTTCTGTGATTTTTTTTAAAACAATTTTTTAAATATGCTGCCACCAAACCTGAAGAGAACAAACTGGTTCTGTGTCATTCTTAGTGGCTGACGCCTTAGACACACCAAGAATGTTCTCTTAAAATGTCTATGGACACTTGTCATGATTGTGTGTGTTATTATGCCATATATATGTAAGCTGTGTGTGTGTGTGTGTGTGTGTTTAACACTCTTAAATGTAACACATTCAATGGGCCTTTTTCACATAGCACAAATGTTGACTTGTCATAGAAGGAAAAGAGCAGCAGTTTCATCTCTATTTCTTGTGTTTTGTTTTTTTTGCACTTCGGCAGATTTGACTCTCTTCTCTCACAGCAACTGGGCGCAATACCAAGTGGCAGTATCTCACTAGAATTTCAGTTTAACAGTCCATTAAAGGCTGAATGAATGTGGCCCTCACTGATCCAGAAGGTAACTCACTCACTCACAGTAAGACTGTCTGCCCACTGCACCTCTTCTCTTCTCCAGCTTGTTTAATCTGTGCTGACTTTACTCAGGGGTGCAAGCAGTTTAGACCCTGTACAGCAACCAGCCCCACTCACTCCTTTTTAGATTTTGTTCTTGCTCAAATGAGAATCTTATTTTTTTTTGTTTTTGGAGCATAACATTTCTTGCATGCAGCTATGCTCACCAGAAACCTCTTGTGGTTTCCTGTACGCCACAAAACCTTGAGATTAAAGGTGAAGTTGAAATGGTTTCTTTTAGGTCAGCGATTTGTATTTTCCTGCAAATAACTCTTTACAGTTTTTCTGTATTGCTAAAACACTAAACTCCATTCTCTGAACCAAATGCTCAGTGGTCTGAACCCATTTATTGAATCGATCACTCTTTAGGCAAAACCATTAACAATTTTCACCTAGTTAGAAACAATGTGCAGATCTCATTGACTCTTTTTGCAAAACTCTAAACACATTTTGCACTGTGATACACTTGTTATGCATAATGGTAACCACTGGTGGCAAACGTTAACCACAAATAAAGCCCAGATGTCACAGCTTACACACGACTCAAAATTGATCACACTTGGTGAAACCAATATAAGCCAGTTCAGAGTGCACAGGTTGTTGAAGGTTGATAACATGGATGGAAACAATCATCGAGGCAGAGGAAGAGTGCGTGTAAGAAGTGGTGGACGAGGAAGAGCACGACCAAGACCAAGACCAGTAATTTCTGATGAAATTCGTACTACTGTAATAGACCATGTTGTAGTTCATGGAATGACGATGAGGGAAGCAGGACAAAGAGTCCAACCTCATCTCAGTAGACTCTCTGTGGCCACCATAATCAGGAGATTCAGAGAAGAGAACAGGTCATTGTTTTTTGTTTTTTTTGGTCATTGAAAGTTTACTGTTTACAGATCTTTCAGTACATTACTTTGCCAATACTGTATAAAGGAGACTGGTGGGGGGGGTGTCCATCACTGTTTTTGCTGCATGTATATTTTTGTAACTGCACATTCCCTTTTGTAGAATTACAAGACTGCCGCACGAGGGAGAAAGGACTCCTTTGTTCTCCCAACAGCAAGAGGCTCTCATAGTTGACATGGTCCTTCAAAACAATGCCATCAGACTGTACAGAGTAGCCTTTGAGCACAACTCAAAAAGGGTCAAAGAGCAACGATTTCAGTATGTGCAAGTAAGTGTACATTCATACACATTCAGTACAACACTATACTACATACTACTGTAGAGGCCAGAACATAATTGGCCAACGATAAACATATTTTCTGGAGCTACATACCCTGAACACAGTGTTTTCCATTTTTTGATGTGGTGTGTAGTGAATGCTCTGTAGTGTTTTTATTTTGACTGGCTTGTTGAATTATTTCAAAACATTGTTTAGTTTTGAGCACAGATTAAACTGTTTTGAGGCGATTGATTTTGCAAGAAGAGTCAGAAGATCTGTGAATGTAGTTTGAAAATTGGGGTTTGTGTTTACAGTTTTGAGAAAAGGGTGGATGGTCTCAATAAATGTGTTTCAGCAATTGTGAAAAAGTTTAATAAAAAGGAGGATTCTTTTTGAGTTGCAGAGTTTTGCATGTGGACAATAGATTAAACAGAATAGACAGATCTGGGTTTGTTTGCTCGTTTGCACTTTGACTCAGTAGCATGTGCAGAAGCTTTGACTGCTGTCATGGTTTTCCTGTTTCAGAGGTTTTTATGGTACACGCAGACACAAACTAGATATTACAATGTCTGTGTGTCACTTCAAAAATGCGACAAGTGAGGTTTAAATTTGTTTACTCCTGTGTTGACAATTTAACTATTTTGTTGCTGTCTATAAATATCTATTGCTATACTAGTGGTGTGTACAACCTTCAACTGTAGTAAAGCATGCAGCCACTGGTTTTTACACAATTTAAGACTGATTTAAAATGTGTGTCAGAATACACGGCAAGAAGAATACACACCGTAAACATTTCAGATCATATTAAAGAAAGAAAAATCCATATGCATGAAAAATGTGCTTAAATAATCAAACATCCCACTATATTTGGCTGTACTTTGCTTTTATGGGAAACTATCAGCCTTGATGAGGTCACTATAAGTTTGATTTGAATTGGACTAGTCCAGTCCTGCTGGGAACCAGATCCACTGAAATGAACCAGGATTTAAGCTCTGCGGACAAGATCCCTTCACCTGGTGTGTGTTTGTTTATAGGCTTTTAACTTTTGTTCTTTTCCTGCACTTCACAATACATGAGCTACAACCATTGTTTCCGCTGACTGGGTCACCTGTTCAATGGCTGGGGGGTGAAGCCGATGCCTTGCTCAAGGGCGCCTCCATGTGGAAGAAGGGGACACTGTCCAGCCCATACAGGAAACTCTGATCTGCTCTCACAAGCAGAAACATAGAGGCTGTTATTCCCCACAACATTTAGCTTCTGCTTATTTCTGCTGCTGCTGCCTTCACGTGTGTCGAAAATCTGAAATATTATATGAGTATTTTTTTCTGTGGCATCCCCATTGGCCGAGATGTGACGTTTACGGGGGCGTGGAGCCGGTTCGACAGCTTAAAGTCAAGTACTTTATCCCCCTTCATATAATACATTTTTGATTCAGCTATAGGTTGCTATTAGGCCACATATTTCTATTTTCACCCTGTCTTTTAAACTTTGTATTGTCTTGCTATCATTCTTATGGTTCAGTCTGCACCACAGGGTCCTCCCCCCTCTCCTCCTCCGTCTCTCCTCTTCCTCCTCCATCCCTCCTCCTCACATTCTCCCGGTGCTGCTGCTGCTGCTGCTGCTGCTGCCTCCGTGTCCTCCGTGCGCCGCAGCGCGGCCATGGTGGACTCTCCCACCGCGATGAAGAAGACCTTCTCGGTGCCGGAGATCAAACCGCTGAACCAGTACGACTTCAACCGGGCCAAGATCTGCGCCAGCGTCCGGTGGCTGCTGTCGAAATCGTACGGCTCTGCAGGTAGACTCCCGCTGTCCACGTCGCTGAGGCGCTGCTTGGGTGGGGCGCTCAATTATTAATCCTGCTATGTATATATATATATATATATATATATATATATGGAGCTCTGAGTTAGACTGGTCGTTTTATTTCGCGTTCAATGGAACCTCCAGCATCCTTCTGCCCAGCATCCGTCCTCACCATCCTTATGCTCTGGTGCTTATAGTTAACCCGCTCGTCCCTCCCAGGCTGTGCAGCTTTAACTCTGCATGCACCATCTCGTTATGAGGAGGAGGCCAGTTACTGAAATGAATATGATGCTTGTCAGGAGGGATCTCCTCAGTGGTGCGTGATGCATGAAGGGACAGGAGGCTGTCATCGCTGCAGTGCAACAAAGCCTTTTGTCAGAGCCCGGGCATCGGGCCTGTGGAGGGGTTCACCACGCAGCCGTAATATAACCTGCAGAGAAAAACGTCTTTCATAGCCTGTAATTTCATAAAACGACTGCAAAAAGATGCAGATGTGTGGGCCGCCTGTAAATGGGTCAGGACCGCATAATATTTGTGTCAGTGTTACGCACGCTGTGCTATAGCGCGTGGCACACACTATAGTGAAGGTGGCATAGTAGGCTAGGTCTTATAGGATAATGGAGTGTTTTTGGTGACAACTGCTGCAAATGTATCCACTAATTTAAGTTCTCAGGTATCTTTTGAGAAATATGCTACAAATGTAAAAGCATATTTGGACCTGTGTAAGCATTGCAATGTATATTTTGAGGGGCCAAAATACAGCAGGTGCGCTAATGTGTAGAGGCACACAAGACCAGAAACACCTGCACAGTCTATTGCAATCCAGTGCGATACATAACACCTTTTATAAGGCTCCTAATGTTTAAGATGTGTTGACACCGTCTCAGAGATGTTGTCTTTGTGGTGTTGTTGTATTGGATGACATCATTGCTCCCTTTTAGAGGTGCAACTAATGACTATTTTCAGCCAGCTATCATGACCATCTCTAATCCATCAAATGTAAAACTATACATAAATATAAATAATAAGTGGTGAAAATGCCTATTATAACTTCCCAGAGCACAAGCGTAAGTCTTCAACTTGCTCATTTTGTCCGACCAACACCAAAAAAAATAAGATATATTGAATTTATAACGATATAAAACAGAGAAAAGCAGTAAACCCTCACATTTGAGATGCTGGAAACAGAAAATATTTGGCTATTTTGTTTGATAATTGACCGAAACGGTTAATCGGTTATCAGAACTGTCGATAAATTGTCTGTCGAATCAGCCTATTGTTTAGCGCGGTTTCTGTCATTTGGGACATGCTCCAGTCACAGATCAGCCCTGTCTGTGGGTTCAGGCTCTGCTGACTAACAGTGATGTCACGCTGTAGGCTAATCCTGCAGTAGTAAAGTTCCTGAATAACAATCGGTATGGGCTATAAATCATATCTGGGAAATTTTACAATGTAAGTCAATGGAGAACCCTCTTCAACTTGCTCTACTTTGAAATGCTTTGAAACCTTGCCCTGAATCGAACCCCTGAGTTAATAAATGTTGTCTACCTCTGTAGGCAGGTTTGCAGGAGATCAGGGGTTCATATGGATTTTACAGCAGTGTCCAATCATGGTTTTAGATCTAGTTTAATATGTGACGACATCCCCAATAAATGTTGTCGGCAGGTTTAATGTTGGATTTTACAGCAGAGTGTCCAATCATTATATAAACCTTTTACAACAGAGTGTCCAATCATTATATAAACCTCGGGTGGGGAAGATAATGATATCTCCCCCCTAAATGTTGTCCTGGCTCCCCCTTGCCGTAGCATTTGTGTTGTACCTCGTCAATCTCTAGTTGTGAGCAAGCCCTGAGCTTGCCCTCACCTGGAATCGAACCCCTGATCTCCTGCACCAAAGTCAGCGGTGTTACCACTGTGCTAAACCTGCCTACAGAGGTACAGTTAAACGGAGACAACATTTATTAACTTTGTTACATTTCCCAGATATGACTTATAGCCCATACCGGTTGTTATTCAGGAACCAATTGTGGAAACGAGAGCAAGTTTAACAGAAATTTTTCATACGATTTTACAGCTGCCTTCCACTCTAGGCGATGATGTCACTCACTCTACGTCTAAACATTCCACCACATACACACTCATGTAAAACTCTCAGAAGGGCGGAAAATAGCATAAAACTAAAACTGTGATATTTCAAAAACTGTAAAAGATATCAAAAAGCTGAATCATAGCTTACTAGCTGAACATCTTGTGACCTGTTTAAAGTTTAAATGGAGTCTGTAGCTGAAAGTATGCTGAAGGAGCAGGCGACCGAAAAACGTACGGAAGAAGAATAAGAAAAATAAAGAACAGGATAACAGTACTGCCATAATCAAAAACAATTTTAATTACAGGAAACAGGAAGGGAAAACTAGATAAATGTTTTAGTTAAGTTATTTCACCAGCTAGCTTAACAGAGTTCTTGGACAAGGGTTCAGGTCAGGCCTTGGGGTGGAACCTTTGCAACAAGGTCTCTTGTTGTCTGGTGAGTTCTAGGGCTCAGAGATTCCCAAGCAGTGTAGTTTAGTTTTATATAGTGGCAAAAAGTCAGATTCTGGTCCTAACTCACTTTTGACTAAATATGTAGTTATCATGCTTTGGCACTGTAGGGCAGTGCTGTTCTTGGAATTTAGGGAAGAACTGTTTTTGATTGTTTGTTTCAGATGTCAGAGGAAACTGATACCTTCAGATGCCTCACATTTGCTAACAAGATGCGCATGCATGTGGGCATTCCTTTATGCGTGCCTGTATGCGATGTCTTTGTGATTGTGTCTGTGGGTGAAAGCAGCAGGATGTACTGGTAGCTACAGTACTGGGGCGGCTATTTTGTCTACACCTCACCACCTCCAGTTGCAATATGGCTCATGTTATTACCCTGCTGAGCTCCAGCTTGTCTTAACGCCAAGTGGCACCGACTGCAGACCTCTCTTTTCCCCTGTCTTGCTTTACATTAGCTTTCACAAACAATGTGCCCAGAGTGGGCCTGTAATAAAAGACCAACGCTACTCCGCCCACCCGCTTCCACCCACCCCCACCCACTGCTGCCTTGTGCCCTCCTGGGGCTGTGGAAGAGATAGTGTAACAGCGTTGTGTGGGTGTAGCATGATTCTGCTTCCCCACAGTTCCAAACTTGGCTTCTCACTTGCAGGGCCCGGAGCGGATCCCAAATTCACTTATGGTGCTGAATGCCTGGCTCGGCTTTCCAGCAGGCAGCAGTGCTGCGCTCAAATAATTTACATTCATCCAATCAAGCAGCAGACAGTAGCACATATATGAGTGAGGTCATATAGGTCAGCTGCCATCCATTACCACCTCCACTGTGTGGAGATCAAGGACTAGCTCTTGTTTCAAGAACAGACCCAATTTAAAGGTGAAAACTATAGAGGATGTTCCTCTGCTTAATCTTTCAGCTTCTTTCTCTTTCTGGTCCTGGCGGTCCTGCTGTGCTGAGCTTATATGCTTTCTTGCAGAGAGTTAGATGAAAAATTGACAGGCCTACCTCTCTTATTTATGTAGAATAAATATGAAGCTACATTACAACCAGCAGCCTGTTAGCTTAGCTTAGCATAAAAACTTGAAAAAAACGGGAAACAGCTAGCCTGGCTCAGTCTAAAGGTAACACATTTGCCTAGCAGCACCACTAAAGCTCACCAGTTAAAATGTTTTGTTAATTCATACAAAAACTAATGTGTAAAAACAACAACCTGTGGTTTTACAGGGGGTTATGTGCCAGGCTTCGTTTCAATCTTTATGCTAAACTAACCAGCTGCTGGCTTTAGCCTTATATTTAAAGCACAGAGATGAGAGTGGTATAAATCTTCCCATCTAACTCTCGGCAAGAAAGCTAATAAGCTTATTTCCCAAAATGTTGGTACTATTCCTTTAAATCAGCTATTTCTATCAAAGGATGCAGTATCTGATACCAGTGTGAACTGGGTCAGAAAGACACACTTACACAGAGTGGTAATAACAGAAGACAAGACATTTATTAATGTTCCTGTACCCAATGTACTCCCTCTTGTTTCAGACACATTTTTGTTTCAGTACATACGTTTGGACTGGACTGATTTGTCTCCCTAAATACAGACCAAATGGGCCGTTAGGCTTTCTTTCAGTTGCTATATCTCACTGGCTCAGCCAAGCTGCTGCGGGTGCAAGAATTATGACACTTGTCTCAGGTGAATGGTGTAATATTTACTTTCTGTCATGGCAACACTGATGAGTTCTAAGTTGCATATAGTGTTGGTTGGGTGCTTCAGGATGTGATCCGCTACCACTGGAACAAAATGCAGCTCCATGCAGTTTTTTGTAATTATTCAGCAGTTAAGTCTGTGTCACATGTGGGAGAGAAATCAGACTTTGGACACTTTCTGCTGTAGTGTGGATTCAAACTAACTTGTCATCTCCGCATGCCCCTTGTTAGCAATGCTGATTCGATGATGATCTCCTCTCTGTCCTTCCAACAGCCCTGAAACGAAGCCCACATTGGTCACAGCCAGGCAGCTCTGAATGAAAAGGATACTGTATGTGACCATATATGTCCTCACGAGGTGGTCCCACAGCCATCTGCACCCAAAAATGGTATAAAGCGTGATGATTGAACTTAGAGGAAGAATTCAGAGTGTGGCACAGTGTGCGCTCTGTAGACAGTGAAAGGACCATATTTTCCAAAGGCCTCAGGAGGTCTCGTGCGGTCATATGCCAAATGGTGCTAAAGTCACGCAGTGGGCTATAAAGTGCTACTGTGCACATTGCTGAGGTGTCCTCCGATGCAGACGAACCATGGCTGAAGATGAGCTGCTGTCTCTCCATCAAGAAGAAACCATGTAGAGGTCCACTCTAGAAATGACCCTACCAAAAATAAATGAAAAGCAGCTGAAGTTCAGAAATCTAAACAGTCTCAAGTTCCCTCTAATGACAGTGTCACTCGTTTCTTCTATCTTGTTCTACTTCCACTGTACTACCTAATGTTTAATGCAGTCTGAAACTGTATTGATTTTGTTATAATAAAAAATATTAGAGTATGAAAAATGTAACTATTGTAGGTCTTATATTTCATCATGCAAGAATGTTCTTTTGCAGCCCACTTTTACTGTCATTTCATGCATTGTTAAGTTACTGTAAGTTAAATTTCAGTTAACATTTAAGAGAGAGTGTCATGGAGAAGAATCTGGTGGAGTTTTAGTTAGAGACGTCAGTGAAGCACAAAGCTGGTACTCCTCACTGCCTTTTTTTGACATGATGCAAACTGCATCATTTAAAAAACTGTCACAACCAAAAAACATAATGATATTCAATATCTAACATTGCAAATTCAGGCTCTGAATCAGGCTTTTACACACCTATTATGATCTTTAGGTATGGCATGCCAAGGGATGGGGTGGGTCCAGCAATGCTGCCAGTGTAGTTCATCGTGAATTATATTATGTTCATGAATTCCAAACAGCCTGTTTAAGTAAGTGGAAACATGTTTTGGTGAAACCCAACAAAAATGTCACCAATGTGCTTCACAGACAGTGATACCAACTTGTCATGGAATCATGGATCAAATGGAAACACCCAAATAAATGCACAAATAAGTACCTCAAAGTTGAACTTAAGTACAGTACTTGAGTAAATGTATTTAATTACTCTGCACGACTGGTGACAGGTCACTGTGATGCTGACAGAGGTATTCTCACCTGTTATTATTTACACAATTTACAATGTATTGAAATGTATAATTTGAGCATGTTATACAATGAATTGTAAATATCACTTTTCTTTATCCTTATTGAGTTTGGGGTAACTTCCTTACAACTTATTACTGCACTGTAATTGCACATTAAGAGTATTTTTGGTCTATTATTATTTTGTCTATTTGTATTTTATTTCATTTCATGTCATTTCTAAATCTCATTTTATTCTATTTTAATGGATATTGTGTTTTTAAATGTTGAACTCATGTATTTCTGAAGCAATTTGAATTCCCTCTGTATTTGATATATACTCCACAAATAAAGCTGTCTTGTCTTGCCATCACTTTAATACATCTTTTTAGAGAATGATATGTAATGTTAATGTCCCTTTTTATCCTATACCTCCTGTAACTCCACCTTGTAGGATTTATCACCAAATCAGAAATGTCCCTAGAAGGGGTCGACAGCAAACACACCACCAGCATTAAGCACTAACATCTGACTCAATTGATGATTCATTTGCTTTCCATTATGGTTTAGACAACGTGAAAACACAACACTATTCTGATTACAGATAAAAATGTGACTAATGTTTCACTCCAAAAGAATTTAAAAAGTAAAGTGCATGAAATTTGGTATTTTTTCAGCCAGTGAATAAAGATAAATTGGTTATATGGAGGCAGCATAAATATAGATGAATATAATGACTCTTTCCAACTTTAACAGACTGTGCAGTATGTGAAGAAAGATTGATTCAGCAGATAGTCAACCCGACCCTCCTGACTCTTTACCCAGCAGCCTTATACCCACACTTCCTGGATTACAAGTCTGATAAATGTCAGTCCACTAAAGCAGAATGGTTGCAGTGAGTAAAGTCATAACCTGACTTCATCAAACTGCGAATCACCCGTGACGAGATTGTGAATCCAGAAAGCTCCACTCAACGATTTTACGCCTAACATGTGTATGTATTTATCTGATGTGGGGGGGAGGGAAAAAAAAAATCAAAATAGGAGTTCCATAACTAACATCTGGAGGAATGGGCTCCTGCGTTGGCCAAGTGTGCCCATTCGATTCCAGATTTATGGTAACATTACAGTCTTGGCTCCGGCTGTGTGCTTGAGCAATGTGAGGCCTATTTATTTGCTGGCCTTCAAAACTGGCTGCCACACTGATGCCATGCTGCCTGCCAGGTCTGCAGCCTCTCGCCCTGTCTCTCTCTCTCCACCTCCCTGTGTGTTGAAATATCACAATGTGCTCTTATAAAATGGTCAAATGTGTGTGCGCATCTGTTTAATACCTTCTAAATACCACTCTGGCTGTTCCGTAATGCCATCCTTTTAAAATATGTCCTGGGAGTTTCACAAGGTCTGGACACATGGAGGCCCGCTCTGTGTGGGATTTTTCCATTTGACGATGAAGGTGATTGGACCCACCACCCTGTCCTTTTCACACAAATAAAAACACACACACACAGGCGCGACACAGGCAGACATGCGATTGAATCCCACTCAGTCAACAATGTATCTTTGTGTTCCCAAACACAAAGTGTTAACGTGAGAGGACCTTCCACTCTCTCTCCAGGCCTCGCTCGCTGCCAAACCGCATTCCTCCGGCAGCTGCCATTTCTTACATCTGCTGCATTGACGTGGTTTCACTTGACTGTAGTGAGGAATTTATTTAGCTTTTCTGTGATGAAATATTACACAGAGACACCAGGCCCTGCTCCCCTC
Organism: Maccullochella peelii; assembly: GCA_002120245.1. Lineage (NCBI taxonomy): Eukaryota > Metazoa > Chordata > Actinopteri > Centrarchiformes > Percichthyidae > Maccullochella > Maccullochella peelii. Next base: position 105,478 of record LKNJ01000518.1, read on the forward strand.
TATGTCTTATTTGTGATCCCCCGGCTGTCATTATGTTATGAGTGGTTGTGGCTTCTGTTTTACTCTGCAGTCTGCTGCTGCTGCTACAACTCACGGCGGCTAGTGGAAATACTCTCTGCCCTCATAAGACTTCCAACAGCGTCCTGATGTATGACCATTGAGTCCAAAATACTATGTAAATGCAGACTGATCAGAAATCCCCCAGAAATGAAACTGCCCACTTTAACTCCCAACATGAGCATTTATAGGTGGTTAAGTCTGCCAGTCAATAAGTAAGTAAGTTTTATTTAAACAGAAGTTTTTAACAAAGGTTACATATTGCTTCAAAATTAAGATAATTAAGCACAAATAATGTCAAACAGACAGGATAATAAGAGGCATAAGAACAACAAAATATATTTAACATGGACCAAAAGATTAAAAACATCAGTTAAAGCTGCGCTTATCTATATTTTTATGATAACAACAGAAAAAACCCCACAGATTTACTGCCCAACTCTTTACCTTCTTTTAGCTTGTTGTTTTGGTTTGCAGCTTTAATATGTTTCACCGCTCTCATCAGTGTCGTTTTCAGACGCAGTAGGCAGCTGTTTTTAGTGAAAACGCTCTGATGAACCCACTGTACTCTATACTTGCCCGGCACCAAACAGAGGGCAAAGTTATCAAATAGCGAGTGAGCATACAATAGAAGCTAAAGAAGCAAGATTATTTTAGTTTAGTTTGAGCTAACAGTAGAGTGAATATTTGGCATCATGTGGTCAGAAACATGACTCCAAATGAATGCTAATGTTGCGCCATGTCTCCTGTCATGTATAATAAGAACTGGATATACTGCTTCTGCTCAGCCTTGCTTCCAATGTTTCCCAGTGGCCACTCGCGGTATTACAGCTAAAAATTCCCCTGCAGCCCAAAAAGCATTTTCCCCATAGGCCACCATTGTAAAAGAGACGTCTGTAAAACTGTTGACAGGACACCTCGAACTGCAAACGAGTTCAATTATGACTCTTTCTATTATGAATTTTTGATTCATGGAGGTTTTATATTTGTAAAACTTTCCTCGAGCCGAGAAAAGCGATTTAAAAATCCGTGTCGTTATCACAATGTAAAGTCTGTGGGCCGAGCGGAAACTCGCGGGCGGGCCGCATAACCCGAAAGTAAACTCAGAAGCTAGAAACTTTTTCAGTGTATCCGCCAGGTGAGCAATTCTCATTGGACTGAATAAACGCCATCTTTGGGTCCAGTATCCAGTTCTTATAATACATCCATGGTGTAAACAGGCAGCCATTTGCTAACACGTTAGCCACAACAACTGTCAATGTTGTGTTTACAGTTTGTTACACTGTCCCCAAAAGGCCAAAATAATTAATGCAGGTTTAAGTCAAGCAAGAAAGAAGCATGGTTTTTTTTTATTGCTATTGAATTAGACGATAGTAAGGTAAAAATAGTACAGAGATAAACCACCCATGAACTACTTGTACCATATTGTTAACATTCAGTAGCCTGTTATAAAGGATGTATTAATCATTTACACCACTTGTAGAGTATGAATAAACAATTAAGAGTGCGCTTATATGTGTGTACGTGTACGTAATCATGATACGTGAGTTGCAGTTGAAAGCTGCAAAAAAGCTAGTAAGTGGACCTTGAGTTGAGATTATTTTTTTCATACCTACTGATCCCAAGGGCTAGAATGATCTTTCATGCAAATATGTAAGTAATGTTGTGAAGCAATTATTGCCTGTTTATACACCACTTATAAATGCCTCATGGGGACGTTGAGGTGCTACTCCTTTCTGAGGTACAAATCCAGGAATTTCTGTTTAACTGGCCCTCACTGAGGCACTGTCTGTGCAAATTGCAATCCTTGCAAGATTCAACTTTCCTTAACAGCCCAATCCATCAGGCTAAACCCAACATTTCAGTGCCTAGTTGAGGGCAAACCCCACACAGAACGGGCAGTCCTATCAGCGTTGGAGGATGAACTTTGGAAGGCAAAGTGGCTCTGCTGGTGACACCACAGAATGTGAAAAACAGCAATCATGCAATCATGGCATATGGTGCTGCCATGAACGTTATTTTTATGCTGCCTCAGCGACTGGCAACACCCAAAGTTCATTCACAGGACCTGAAATAAGACTGCAATGAGAGGTTTCCTCCAATGCAAAAATAATACCTTTTTGTACTGAAGTATTTGAAACATCATGGCCGTGACCTTTGTCGGTGCACCAAGTCTTCTAAAACACTAGATCCTCCATTTCCCAATATGACTTCTGCTACACTAAGGCCTTGACCAAACCTTTTGACTTAAAGCAATGTCTTCTTGTGACTCCTCATCACAGGTTATATCTTCAGTGTGGACATTGGTAGGATTGGTTAGATTTGTAGGATTTTTAGAGGCCTGTGTGAGATTCCAAATCCAGTATTTCACAAGTAAAAAAAGAAAAATGAACAGAATATTTTGTTACATTCTGTAAAGTTTGATGCTAGAAATCTACCAAGTTACTATTGCTAATGACTACACTGTTCCTAGGCCATTGTAAGTTTATATAAGAAGAATTACAAATAAAGAAATGAACAGATAATTGATTACATGTTAAAATGTAAACAAGGGGATTTAATTCATAGACTGAGTTGGTGTATTTTGTGTCTTAACTACTCGGCCACCAAGACCCCAAATAAACATCATTTTGACTAAATATTCTTAACTCAAGGTCCACTTACTTTGCATTTTCCAGAGCTTATTTCCAGAGTTCTATACTTAGGTCATGCAATGACAGCTGAACAAACTGATGAAGACCATGAGATGTGGCCGAAACCCTCAAAAACAGCTAGTTAGTGGACTTGTTTATTTTGTTAAAGGTTCTGCTCCCAAGGTCAGGAACGTAGTCTCACACTCAAAACATCTTTTTTTGTAACAGAAATATACAGTATAATTTTCATTCTTACCTCTCAGATTTTACCCTTTGCAGGGCTCGCAGAACCACTGCCCTTGACTTTACACCTGGCTTAGACCAATGGCAGTATGCCAGGGTGTGGCCAATTTAAACTGTGGCCAATCGTGGCGGGATAGAGTCAAAAAAACATAGTTTACCAGTAATTGGTGAATGTAAATTAAAAAATGGGGGGGGATGGAACAATGATTGTGAATGAGATTATGTCTGACTGAAATAAAAAACCTCCTCAGGGTAATTTCGAGCTCTGAAATACCAAGATGCTAACTATCATCGGGGGATTTCATGTGTATATGAAAATAGATATGTCATCTTAACTTTTGTTTGCACCAACAGAAGTGAAAGTACCAGTTCTCACCCCTCAGCTTGCATATCATTCTGCTCTCCACAAGTTCTTCTGCTTCGTCTTGATCCCATGTTGGCAGCCGTGTACTGGCTTGGACCCACAGCACCTCTGGAATGAGTCTCATTGTTTGTAGCAGCTGTTTAGTCGCTCTGTCTCAGGAGCTCAGAGAACAGCCAATTACCAGGATTTAGGCTGTTCGAAAAACAGCTGAGGTGCAGGCAGCTCAACCGCCTGCTCGCCCAGCCCTGTTGCTGTTACCGTGTGTGCGAGTGACTCTTGGATGGACTAAGACATGGGATCCAGTGAGGAAATTCACAGGCATTATCCTCCAATAAACAAACAGCTGCCTGTGTGGCTGTGCATGGTGGGCCTGTTTGGATGTTGGAGGCAAATGGAAAGGGATCAGACTAACCGCCGAACAACATCAGTGAACATGAGACCTGTCGTGTTGCAGGGCTTTGCAGTGAGACTATGACTGGGATTATGGCAGTTTACAGCGAAGAGGAAGAAATGTTTTGCGTGGTTGGAGTTTGTGTAAGCGCTGTCTCGCCGACAACACGGCGTGGTGCGTGTACAAGGAACTGCGGCCGATGAAATCATGTGAATGAAAACTTGACACCAGGTATCGAAGCAGAGGTTTCCTGCATTCCCTCGCCCCCCCCCAAAGACCCATTCCTGTTCCATTCATAAAAAATGTGCCTCCCTTTCTGTGAGAGCAGATTACTCTGGCAACTGAGCGGAGTGTTTCTCAACCATCTACGTTTATCCATTTCCCAATGCTCTCAGGTCAGAACAATGTGCATGCCTCCACAGCCTGTTCTTACAAATGTAATTGACCCTTGTTGTTTAAAACTGGCATGTGTCACATTTTTCCCCCCGTTTCAGACAGCGACCTTCTCACAATACAAAATAGAGATGATGTCCACCTGGAATAACACCCAGAATGTCCTCATTTGGCCAAACTCAGTGTTTACTTGTGGTTCCGTGTAAGCATAGCCCTCTCCCTCTTCTTTTCTGGTGGTTTCTAAAGGCGTTTATTATGAGAAATGAAGACAGGAAATATTTTTCAACTGCCTTAGGTTAGCTCAGCACGGAGGAGACTCAGAAACCGCCTCGCAACAGAGCTGGATACAGAAGAAGAGCTAAAAAATATGGCTTTAATACAATAATGGAATCAAGAAGGCAAATGCAGAATGTATTGCTCACTTTAAAATGAATGATTTGAGGAAATTATACATCAAGGCATATAATGTAAGCCAAAAATCTGGTCTGACACTAAAATTTGGAGTAGGAATCTAATTCTTACTTGGGTGAGAACAGCATGGATCAAAAGGTTTTCTCCATTCTGAACATATATATTTCAAAGAATATTAAATGTTTGCAGGAAATCCAGAAATCAGAATTAATACTGAAATAACACATTGTTGCCAGTGCATACCTCCTTCATTAAAGTAATTCATTTAGTCAGTAATCTGTGTAAGCACTGTGCAGTGTAATTCCTCTTCAGTGTTAGCTAATGTTTCCTCGTATCATCCAGTGGAAGTTCACAGTATCATGCAAACTCAAACTGCACTCTACAGATGTGCCCTTTGGGAAAATATGCTAATTTCAGGGTATAATTTGTCTGTAAAGTAATAACATATCTCTGACCCTTAGTCTCCCTTGTGATTAGCTCTGGTTCACACAGTGTCCATGATCTGAGCAGTGGCCCGCATGCATCACCTCCTCAAACATCTAGGAAGTTACAGCTGATCCAAAACAGCCCCGGTCCCAAAATGATTGCAAGGACCGACCACGTTTTTAATCAGTCAATTCTTTCAGGAATCTAACAATTAGGCCCAGCTATTTTTCTCATATTTGTGTCCAAGGGCAGGAGTTAGCAAAGTCCTGGCTCTAATGAACAGGGGCTCCATAGAGCATCCTTCACAGCAAGGTAACTAATTACTTCAGCATGCCATGGGAGTCATATTTCCTCATCAAACGGGAAATGATTTTCAGAACGTCTGCCGTCTTGGATTTCATTCCGTGTGGTTTTTCCCGCTCCCAGTGAAGTAGAGTTCCTGGCGGACTAAATGGCCAAGGTGAAGTCTGGAGTCTGTCAAGTCGTAGGCCGCGCCAAGCGAGAATCTCCACTTGTCCGTCTCCTGCACTGAGATAACCGTGCAGTTCCACAACTCCTTTCAAATCTGTCAGCAGCACAGAGAGGAGGCATGGATGAAGCTATAAGGCAGCATGGAATATCACTTAGTTTTTCAATGGAAAATGTAACTCAGCGAAGGTGGGGTTTGGCCAGCTCCGTGCAGCGAGGGACGAGAGGTCAACTAACTTGATAGGATTATTTCAGGAAGTGTCAGGGTGAGCCATCTCACAGGGCCACGCTGAGGTCCAGAGGCAGCTGATCCACAGGAAGACCAGCGGGACATCTTCCACGGGCCAAATTGGTCCTGATTGGTCCTGACAATGAAACCACTGGACGCAGGGCCTTCCAACACTGAGCAGCATTTACAGTTTGTGGCATTCACTGCTACCAGCTTGGGAACAGCTGTTGTCCACATCTTTATTCCAGTCTCTCAAATCACTTCTTGAAATCTTGTTTTCTCCTTCAGTATCTTTCTCGTTCTCGTTTTTCTCACGTAGGAGGGGTCTTGGCATCAGCTCTGTGGCAGAACTCAGGTTCAGGACGAGCAGTGGCATGGTAGGGCCATTAATATACAGGAAAGAGAAGTAAGACTGAGCCCTGAGGAAAAGGACACACCTAGGAAGCATGAGACATAAATTCAGTCTTCCCCTGGCCTCCCTGAGATTCCTTCAGACTCAGACACTGCACAAAGGCTAGTTTGTCTATTGACGCTATCATACAGGATCCACAATACCACAAGTGCTCAAATTATATGTACAGACTTAGACTTAGACCCTAGGTATCCACATCACGACAACGGATATAGAAAACCCACACTTTATGAAATCTTTATTTAAAGCCATTTATCTCTTGATGCTGCTGCCCTCTTGAACTCCTGAGAGACAGATTTCGATCTGATCCTGGGTCAAACAAATAAAGTGAAACGCCCAGCATCCTTCTAAAGGTAGCAAAAATACACAGGAGATAGCAAACGCTGGGGCCCAAACCACTAATGTGTGGTGTGTGGTTGACGCAGATCACTGCTGTATACATTCAGCTCCTCCAATGGTTTGTCATGAATAGTTTGTTTAACTCTTGAAAACCACCCTGCCTTGTGTGTCATAAACAAATATCTCCATTATTGCGATCAGTGTCGAGTGGTGGCCCATGGTTAGAATTAAGACTTTAGCCTGGTGACATCAACAAAAGAAAACTAAAATTGCCTAAACAGGCCAGAAGTATTTGTGTTTGCGATTTGTACTTTCCCTCTTTTCAAATGAAAAACACACTGACAGCCCCGCATATAATCTGAGGCTATTTAGAGAAGAATAATGATTAAGTGAAATGTCTAATATTTGTCTTTAAAGCTGCACTAATGATATATTATTAGATCTTTTTTATGTTAAAATTCAATGTGAAAGGGTTTGCTCAGAGTGACAAACCCACAGAGAATCATCTCCCATCTTGGCAGTTCCTCTCAGCTCTACAGAGTTTTTTAGCTTCTTTTAGCTGATTGTTTGATACACGGTCCGCAAATATACTTTTCTGGTTCATTCTCACCGATCTCATCAACCCTCTGTCCAGTTGCACTGAACAGCTGTTTTCAGTACACTGTACACTACCTGCCCAGCACCAAATGACAGACACAGTTAGCATCTAGCTAGTGAACATAGTGGAGCATTTAGCTGCTAAAGAGCCTTAGATATTTTTCTAAGGAGTTGAGGGAGACAGAAACAAAGCTAAAAGGAGTGAATGTAGGAATTGCATTCGTCAGGTGGACACAAACGACTTCAAAAAAAATAAAAAATGCTAATGTTGCTTCGTATCTAGGGTGTGTATAAAAACTGCAATGTTTTGCTAACACGTTAGCCATTTATAAGGTAGTAATATGTTGTTTACAGCATCTTTTGCTGCCTCCAAGTGGCCAAAAAAACCCCAGTTTCTGAAAAATAGTGTAACTACACTTGTAGGGTAGTGTGGGTCAGGAGACATGGAGGAGACTGACTGACACTGATTAGAGTCTTTATTTATATACATTTCATGACGTAGACAGGTCCCAACCGGTCAGCTATTTGTCAGCATTGGCCTCGCAGGTTCAGGGCTGATTTAAAACAGTAGATGGCGCGTTGAGCCATTTTCAACCCATGAAATGCTGATTTTTATAAATTTGGTAAGAAATGTCAATATTAACAGCAGCATTGATGTGTTTCATCACAGTACAGTCATATCATTTAGTTTACAGCTCAAAAACACGTTTAATTGTGCACTACCGCTTTAATAAATAAATGAACCAGCAAAAGTTTGTGAAAATGAACATTACCAAATGAATAAAACACATGATGCTTTTCATTTCATTCGGAGGTTTATTCATTGCTTTGACCAAGAAACAACTGTTTTTATAAAAGAAATATTACATGAGAGCAACTCGGACAATACAAGGAGAGATGCATTTGGTCATTGGATTGAAAATCCAGTCTCTATCAAAACAAACAAAAAAAAATCTCAATTTATATAACTTAACATTAAAAAAAACAAACTATGGTCACCACTTTCTTTGTTTTTACAAAGTCTGTTATAATAATTTATAGGCTTTAATACATACCGTTGCTTTCCATTTGTCAGCATGGTTGTGAAAGCAGGGCTTGTGCTGGAGAAAGGCATGTACAGTACCAAAGTGTTGGCCGTAGAAACCCCTTTGTTAGTACTCATAGTGTCGTTGTTGGGGAGTGACTGCAGGTAGGAACAACAAAGGCTGCTCTGTATTCTCTGAAGCCTCCTTCTCTCGCTCTTTCTCTTCCCAGCGAGCGGGTATCGTGTGAGGTGTGAGGGTCGCGAGTGGTCCAGCGGTTCAGAGGCGCGATTAGAAACACAAGGAGCTGGCCCTACACTACCCCGCAGCTACCCTGCCTGGATCAGGTGTATAAAAAACACATGTGGGAGCCCACAACCCCCACTGCATAAGCAAATAGTGCCTGGGGATTGGCTAGTGCGATTGATTTCATTATACTTCCATAGGCACGCTAGCAGGAATAATATAGGGTAGTCCTTCATTTCTTTTACGTCTCTTCACCTTTACGTAAAAACGCATCCATCCATGAGTGGAGGCTGTGGGTTTTCTGAAAACCAAGAACTGTAAGTGCAGCTTCTTTTTTTTTAACAGTTTGCACATTCAAGACATGTAAAAAAAAAAGGTCAAAAAGTCACTTTGCGCAGCTTCACTCCCTCTCCAAGTCCTTGACCATAAGCACAGTCTGGGTTGTCGAAAAAAATAAAAACTGCACAATTTATGTAGGAGTGTACATTTTGACACACATAAACAGTACCTTGAAGATATACATAAAATTAAAAAGTCAGCATAGAGAGCCAACTTCAGTTTCTCCCATAAGTCCAACAGTTTGTGAACTTGGCATTGTTCGCCGCAAACGTTTAAAACATAACTACTTTCAATAAAGGAGATTCTTTCTATTGGATGACATTAGAAGCTCTTAATGCGGTACAGTTAAGTGAAACCAAGTACAAAAACATCAAAAACAAAACAATCACACATATACAGACTGACAATAACAAATACTTTGAACACTTGCTTGGCCGACAAATAGATAATACTGGAATGCAGATTTGAAAACGAACACACACAAAAAAAAAAAAAAAGTGAGGGGGAGAAATTCAAACTTTTAAGTCTATCCTCTGGCTTCTGGTAAACAGCAATTTGAATGTAATGCTTAACAGCTGAGAAGTGCTGAGGGTCAAAAGGGTGGGGGAGATGGTGGTGGATTTTCTTTTTCGTTCACTCTGGACTATCTTGTTCTGGGCACAAACATGTGAAAAGGCAATACGGTCCACATAAAAAACACTGATAATGCAATGCAAAAACATCCCTTTTAGGTCATGGCATTCTTCCGTTAGAACAGATACTGTACTGAACCTTAGAGCATGCTTGGGGATCTACGTACATCTGTGTCACTGCGTGCGGGAACGTGACTTCATTTGGGTCCAGCTGAGCGTTTGTGCACGTTTCAGCCGCTGAAAGCCACGATAAGAAAGGAATCTTTCGCTGGTTAATGAAATCCAAGGCCAAGATGTGGACAAGGTGGAGAACATTGGCTGCACACGTTAGGGCAACTTATCTACGGATCCAACAGTTATTGTTGGCCTGCCAGCAACGAGAGGCTGACTGAGACAAAACAGTGTTCAGTTTACAGTCAAAATGAAGACTCCAGTCAAAATAAGAACAATGCCTTCAGGGAATTACTGCTGGGTATTTTTTAAAAGAGTGCACATCTGTGTGTGTGTGTGTGTGTGTGTGTGTGTGCTACTTGAGTTCATCAGTGCCTCGGATGGTGAGCTCATTCAGTCCTTAAGGCACAGGCTGTTATAGGGAGTTTTCATTCACAAAACAAATCCCGGATCATGACTGTGACTCTAAACTTAGTCAAATATTCCTTCACAAATTCCAAAGAGGCACCTCAGTATCTGTACTTTGCATTGACCACAGTCGGTGAGTTATTTGTCTAAATAACAAAGGCACTTTGGCAAATACAAATTTCGTAGCATAAAAAAGAAAGAAATAAAAAAATCAGACTCATCAAAAATAAGTTAACATTAGAAAAGTGTCTTGTTTTCGGAAACACTGCAGTGAAACTATCATCAGCACTTGTCTGTCGCACAAGACAATTAACCCAGCACAGAAAATGATGGTCAAGGCCTATTTTGCGCTTTTTTTAGACACCAATAACAACCAAAAAGAATGAGAGTTCTCTTTTTGTTCCACACTTCCTCGCCTCAAACACACACCCCCCTCCTTAAACAACAGTTCTCTTTTCATTTCAGGGGGGGTTTATTTGGACTCCAGCGAGTTTGCTGAAACAGGAATGTTTCTGGTTTGCATAGAGATGGGAGGATGACGTCAGGGCTAATATTTCTGCATCAGCGGCACTTTAACAGTCTTGATCTCTGCTATATGGGAGGACTTCTGGATGATGCAGCTGGTGGTCCCGGAGACGCCGTCCTTCCCCTGCGCCAAGTTGGTCAAGGCCATGGCGGCATTGATCTCCCTCCAGTACGTCTCGTCTTTGCCCTTCACCTTCTCCTTCAGCACAGCTCCGGCGCCACCGCTGCCACTGATGATCGGAGGAACACGCAAACATGCACAGGAAAGAACAAAACAGAGAGCAGAGAGTTAGAGGTCACGTTCAGCTTGTAATGAATGAAAATAGAGGATTTGATCTGGGCTGCAAGGTAAGAGAAAGTCCACTCACTTGTCACATTTACTTGATCCATGGTCTGTGGTTTCTGAAAGTACAAGAAGAAAAAAAAGGTTAATTTTGCAGAGTTGTCTGGGGTCAATGAGGATTTATTGAAATCTAGCTGAACATACAGGCTCAGGAGGAGTGTGTGTGTGTGTGTGTGTGTGTGTGTGCGCGCATGGTTTTGTGTGAGGTCTGTATGTGTACACCCTGTCCTGTGCAAACATGTGTTGCTCTGTTTTCTCTCTTTTACTCAGATGCTGGACATAAAGGACGTTTTGCAGGAAGCCGTCAAGAAACAAGGCGACTAATAGGATCGAGTTGAAAGATGTTTCTTATGACTCATAAACTCCATTCTCTAATATTTTGTTCGAAAACAAATGGGCCCCAGCCAACGTAATTGAGTTGTCTGAGGAAATCAGATTGAAAATGACTGAGCGTGAAAGATTTGAGTGGGAATGAAAAGGCAGCAAGTGAGTCAGTGAGAGAAAGATGGATGTCTGCTCTCTTTTTCTTTTCTTCAAATGGGAGCAATCTCTATCTCATATGTAAAACATTAGTGGGGAATAGCAAAGTCATTAAACAATGAAACCAAACTTCTCTTCAGGGCAACCAGCGTGTTTACTTCAGCGTGCTGTTCACTCGGAGAGAAAGACCATGTGCACGGTGTGTGTGTGTGTGTGTGTGTGTGTGTGTGCGTGGGTTAATTTGTGTGTGTGTGTTTGCACTGAACCTGTCTTCTGTCTTGGGTCCAGCTTTAGGTACGTTTTGCCCAGCAGTGAATATGATGACACAGGCTTGGCGTTTCATGAGGCATTAAAAGAGAGCAGACCATCTGGATTTCCTAGCTGTGCAGCCTCCAGGCGCTCTCTTTAAGTTAACTAAACAAACAGCTAAGGCCCTATGAGCTTTGAAGAAGTTCAGTCTTGACCAGGTATAGATGACTGGCCGGCTTAAGAACGCTCAAGACGGCAAATTCTCTCAAAATTTCCATTTAGCCCAAAGATACCAAAGAGTTCTTTTTAGCTATATCCTTTGCCCTCAGATGTCCCTCAACAAACACACCACCAAGGGACAACCAGTCTCCTGCACCCAGCACGCCACATTTCCCCGTAAAGCAAATGTCTAAACCTGAACTGCTGTTTTAACGAGCCCTTCCTCGCGCCACCGTCACCGCAACACAGCAGTCGACAGACGTTCCTGAGCGTTCCCTCCCACTAATGAAAATCTGCACCCTTCATTTTCGCTGGAATGTCATTCCCATGATTGTTAGAAGGGAACTGGAAAAAGGTTGTGCGAGGACACTGTGTTTTGGGGTTTAGCATCGTCGCATACAGCCACAGAGACGGAGAGCCAAACTCCTCCAGCACAAGATTTTACCGTTCTGCTTTGTCACCTCTAACCTCGCCAAAGCCCTCCATAGACTTTCCAAAGATCTGGATCCAGTGTTCAGGCTTTTGCAAGCTGCCATGAGCGCCTAATTATTCCCAACGCCTTGCTCTGTTTTCCAAAAATGTTCCCATGTAGCGTGACCCATGCTGACAGTACCGGGTTAGCAAGGCCCGGGGCTATTATGGGCCTGATTATGAAATTTCCTGTAGTTTTTCTGTTCGAGGTGTATTCCACAGAGAGAGATAGACTTCACTCTCCACAATTTTCTCCTGTTGATGGTTCTTAGACAGAAGAAGATAGGAATGTGTGCGCATGTGTCAGAGGGAGATTAGAACATGATAACCCAGAAGTACAAACCACAGAACAAGATTTTAGTGCATCAATGCGTTCCAACAAAATCCTCACATTCTCGTCTGGCCACAACTCCCTGCTGTCCTATCTTTCCCTCGACCTTAATCTTGCTTTATCAGCAAGTCCCTTTTCCATTATTGATATTCCTCAGGTCCCTCATCCTCTGTCCTCCACTCGTTGGCCCCTTGCTGCAGCGATTTGCTACAAAAGCCCCTGATCCAGGTACTCGAGACTGACCATTCTCATGCAGCCCAGCCAAAACAAATGCAATGTTTCCCGTCTATGTTTTAATAAAGAGTGACTCTGTGCTATGTCTTCTTCGCAGTTGTGTTTTGGCCTAAACTGTGAACATCAAGTAGATGCTCAAAGACTGTGAAGGCATCCTCTCTGCACTCCATCTACTCTCCTGATTGTTGCCAGTGCTCCAAAGCAGATTGGTCCTGATTAAAAATGTGAACCATTCTCCGTAATCACAGCTCTGCAATTACAATCCAATTACACTGTTTTCATGGGTTGTTTATGTTCCCCTAAAATATATTAGCTCAGTGTTTACTGCTGTGGTGCTTGGCGCATAGATTGGTTGGTGACAGCAGCAAAAGGGTCGATAGCAGCAACATCAAAGACTGACAACATGCAGAAGAAAGTGTCTCTTGCCTTTCCATCCACAGCTTTGAGTGTTTCCAGTGTGCATGAGGCAGCCACTGTCCAGGTGCTCCGTTCAGAACATACAAAGCAGTGTTTTCTGACGTCATAGCTGGTGGAGAAGGTGTAGAGGGCCACCCAGATCCCCACGACACCCATTTGGACTAGGCACCAGCCCCTGCCCTTGGGAACCCTGGACCCCAGAATCTGGAAATGCACCACTGCGTACAAAAACTCTATTTCCAAAGCTCTGTGCCTAAAACATCTAAAACTCAGATTCTTTAAAACAAGAGCAGTGCCAAAGACTCAATAAATCGCCAATAAATCACAGAGGACCTTTTATTATTTTTTCATTCTTTTTTCCTTGTTTTTTTTTTGCTTTACTACTTTGCTACTGAACACTCAGTCCACTTCGCTGTTGCCTTTGGGCTTCACTGACAGTGGGGTTTCACGGACCGCCAAAGGAGAAAGCTAAGAAGTCTGATGGCTTCTGGCGTCATGCTGGAAGTCCAAAAATACTAGCTCACTTAACATCACCACGGGGTAATGGAGGGGGAGCAAAAAGAGGACAAAAAAAGATTTAAGAAAAAAAGCCTGACCAGCTTTAACAAAACTTGGTGAAAATGAGGGAAAACAAGCGGGGGCTGACAAATTAGAGAGGGAATGAGGTTACACCTGTTAAGACGACTGTGAAGGAGAGCGGTTGACTATCATCATTACCATCTGGTGCTGTTGTTAGCAACATGCAACAATAAACAAGGCAGGCCCTGTTGCACAAACCAAGGGCTGGGCTGAATTAGGCAGACAAATAAACACACAAACACACACACACACATTTTATATGGCAGTTACGTTTCAGGCTTTTAGTTGGTGGTCTTATCCAAAGTGTCAATTCTTAGGTCACCAAAAATCACATGTTGCCAAGAATAAGTCTTCAGTGGCTTTACAAGGTTCCCATAACCATAAAACCAACAGAATAAAGTGTTTAAAACAACGGAACAGATTAAAGGAGGGACAAGATTTTAAAGGAATAGTTTGACATTTTTGGGAAATAAGCTTATTTGCTTTCTTTCTGAAGGTTGAATGAGAAGATTGACACCACTGTCGTGTCTGTGCATGAACTATGTAGCTAGAGCCGTAAGTCGATTAGCTTAACTTATCATAAAGACTGGAAGCAAGCGGAAACAGCTAGCCTAAGTCACTCCAAAGTTCAAAAATGTGCTTACCAGCACCTTTACAGCTCACTAAGTAACACTCTGTTCACTAACAGACGTGAAAAAATGACAAGTTTTGGTTTTCAAGAAGTTATATGATGGGACAATTTCTTGGCGATTAGCAACCAGGTACTGTGACTTCCTAGAGACTCCGCTGGTAGCTTAACTCTCAGCACATAACTCCCAGTAAAACCACAACTTGTTGTTTTTACATTTCCATTTGTTAACAGACTAAACATTGAGATACAACATGTTAATTGGTGAGCTTTAGAGGTACTGGTTTATTTTTTAGCTTGAAAAAACAGGCTAGCTTTTTCCTCCCGCCTCTAGCTCCATAATGAATGCACAGATATGAGAGTGGAATTGATCGTATCATCTAACTATCAGCGAGAAAATAAATGTGAATGTGAAAGTTGGTTCTTGATCTTGGGAAAAGTAGTTTGACAAGATTATCCTAACTCAAGGTCAACTTACTTGCTTTTTTCTGGGGCTCTATGACCTTACGAGCTACTACCGCCTGTTCATCTCCAAAAGATCCATACTTAGATCATGTGAAGACGACTTAACTGACTCCATCTGCTGATGAAGACCATGACATGTGGTTGAAAGCTACAGAAAAGGGTAGTAAGTGGGCCTTGAGTTAAGATTATTTTGTCAAATTTTCAGAAAACTTAAACTTAAAGTTGAAATGTTGGTAACTCATTTACTTATGCCTTATAAATCAGTTACAATTTATTAATAATAATAATAACGTATGTATTGCCAGGTTGTGAAAAATATGTTTTGCTGGAGAGTCATTAAAATAGTCAAAAATAGCTTAAATAACTTATCTACAAAGTATCAGTAAATTAATTAGTCATTAATAAAGCCAAGAGTTGAAACTAATAAACCCTTTTTAAAGGAAGAAAGTGGTATCAAAAAGATGTACGTCACTGGGCAGAAAGTGAAATGCGTTTACTTTGACCGGAATGAGAAGATTATTCCACCACTGGAGGAAGACCAATAGTTGGAAACACACACGAATCCAAACTCAATTGTTAAAGTAAGGAAATGAGCTGAGCTGATTTCCATTTAAGCACCTGATGAGAACCAGAGTGGCGTTGCAGACTCGACAATCTGCTCGCCGCTGACCTGTAAAACCACAACAGGTCAGGATGAGAACAGATCATCATGTCATTATGCGGCTCCTTTGATTTCTCAGGCAGCCAGTCAAGGTCTGGGGATGAGTCAGGACTTACTGTCACCACAGGTGAGTCATAACTGGACAGATAAATGGATCTTCCTGCAGCCACACTTTACCTCCAGCAAAGCCTGTGTCATGAAGCTTCCCGGATGTAGAGTCACATTCAAATGACTGAATGGGAAGACATGTGACTGCGTGGACCAGCTACTTTTAGCCAAGTCTTTTTGGTTCTGACCAAAAATTGGAGATGACGAAGGCTTCAGGCGACTCATGTCTTATTGATGCTATCTTTGATTTGACACCAACCCAAGCCACAGTCTTGAGCACGAGGTGCGACACGGAGCGATCACTCATGCTTTTGGGCTTCCAGATCTATCTTTTATATATTTCTTTAATGATCTGTGCTTTTTACAATGTCAAGAAGAAGTCTGTAAATGAAGTTAGAGATGCCTTGGCACGCCACTGCCTTGCGCTCTGCCAATGCTACTTTTATATTACCCCTCCCAGCCATTTCTCTCTCCGTCTCTCTCTCTTTCTGTCTCTACGGGTGGTGAATAAGTCTGAGTCCGAGGCTCCAAAGAACCAAACTGTCAATTCCACTCAGTTAGCCAAAGACATCATACACGCTGTGAATTTAATGCCTTCTCCGTTTGCCCTGACAACACTTTCATCACTTAAGAAAATATTGAATAATTAGCTCTCTCACTATTAAATAGAACATACACACGGTGACAAAGCCAGACAGATTCTGAGCCGCTGCCCAAAAATGACTCTCCCATCCGCTGCATTTCTTTTTCTGTGTTGCTTTTTTTCCATGTCTGCCCGGCAGATGACACACTTATGTGGCTGTGGTCGGGGCAGATAACCAAGATCCAGCAACGAGGATTACGCTTTGTGTCTTCTCGCTAGATGGAGAAATAATAACAGTGTTTCAGATGTTTAAGCGCTGCCAGGTTGTCATCGTGTTTACGAGTGCCAGTAAACAGAGTGTAATCAGGGCCCCCGTAAATCAGCCAAAATGAGAGGAGCGTCTCGACGAAGAAGTAAATGTGTTGTCATGGCGAGTGTGTGAGTGTCTTCTCTATATGTGTGTGTGGGTGTGACCGCCAGGGTGTCGTGGACAAAGAAAAAAAAGCAGGCTCACCATGAGCAGAGATCAGGAATTGGGATTTGGCGCGACAACAGATGATCCCATGAAAATGATCATCAGGAAAGATTGAAAAGGAGACAGTGATAGCATCTGAGGATCAGAGGGCTCATACTTCAAATGCTGACTTCATGACAACAGGGACACAGCGCTGGAGTTAACGGCACCTCTGATGACGAATAGATGAGCCTGTTATCGCTGCTCAGACACAACAGGTACAAAAGAGACAAAAGCAGGGCCGACTCTTCCTCGTCGGGCCATTTCATCACAGGTTTCTCAGTAACATCCTCCTCAGGGGAAGAACTGGCTGTTGTTTGCGGTGCACAAAACACACACATTAGGGGGAAAAAAAGCCGAAAACCGCGAGTAAACATTATTCAGATTTTTAAGTGTTTTCATGTGCCCAAAAATATCCTTTTTTTCGGGATCTGGAGGCCAAATGATATGTTTGTGCTGCACTCACTGCATCATTATGTTGCAAGTCTTCACAGTGGTAGGTTGAATTGCCCTCTCACACTCCTGGGGGATTTCTGTGTGTGTGTGTGTGTGTGTGTGTGTGTGTGTGTGTGTGTGTGTGTGTGTGTGTGTGTGTATGTGTGTTCTGTGCCCTCGCTAGGTCACACCTCTGTTCTCTCATTAAACCTCTCTCTGCTCTCCTCCATCCCGTGGGAACACACAATGGGCAGCCTATTGTTCTAGACACGGCTCGGTTTTTAAAATGGAAACAATTTGTGTTTTATACAGACCAGGGCAGCGCGGCTCGGTTTCCCTGACTAGGCAGGCAGCTGTGTTTTCTGAATCTGATTGTGTGTGTGTGTGTCCCAAAAAGCCTTGGCGTGCTGATGATTTAAAAACGATCAGGTTGAGAGGGCTCATTATTTCCCACTCTTCCAGTTCTATGTTAGGGAATTGCGTATAAACAGTGTCTGTGCCGATGTTTGTCTGTTAACACTTCTCCGCAGGATGATGGCTAGAATGAACACTGCCTCAGTCTGCTGCTGTCTTCTCTGTTTGCCTCGCACCCAGCCTCTGTCTCATGGTCAGAAGCCAACATCCCTTCAACTTCAGTGACAGAGGTTCACCATCAGGGTTTTTTGTTTTTTTTCTCCCTCGCTCTCTCTCTGTCTTTTTTATCCACCTTTCCATTCGCATGAAGCTGCACCACAGCTGAGTGCCAGGATTATACCTCACCTCTGCCAACTCCCAGTCGTTCCCACCGTTGGACCAGCCACACCCTGAAGGACACAGCCTTTCATATACATCACTGGAGACTCCATATTGTGGAGACAGAGTGCAAAAATAGGTAACACTTTCTATGACGATAATGTCTATAAAGCATTATAATGTGATTATAAGTTACTCTAAGTGGCCATATGAGAATTATAAAACACTATGATCCTTGCAAAGAAAATGTCAGTGAGTGACCAGAAATGATCTTATAAGTCATTAGAAAATGCTTTATAAAGTGTAATGCCTCATAATGTGTTATAGTATTATGAATAATAGAATTATACAGTGCTAAAAGCAGATTATAATGCATTAGAAGTATGTTTATGATGCATTATAGACATGAGCATCGTAGAAAATGTTGCCTAAAAATGAATTTAGAGTATGTTATGTGATATCAGGCCCTTATTTTGCCATATAAGCATGCATTACCCAGGGTGGTGGTAGCATCTGTACACATACAATATGTACATGGGTATGTGTATCTTGTGGTAAAAAATCATTATCATTGTCATTGATTATCATTGCAAACCATATTTGGAAGGCATGTTTGCACTCTGTCTCAAGGGAGCACAGCCTGTAGTCCACGCACACCAACACACATGCATACTAACATATACAAATATGTTTGTACTGCAACACTTATTATGGCGGTCTACCTTAGTGTATACCTAATCCTTATCCTTTGCATTACCCATGCTTATCTGCAGTGTACAGTAAGTCCTAATTCAAAACTGACTTATTATAAAATTATACAACAACACTTCTTTTACCTAATAATATCTCCCCATTCAGATAGTTTAGATATCTGCCTCTGACATTTTCTCCTCCACCCTAATACAAATTGAGATTTTGTGGTGCTCACAGCATTGAAAAAGGACGTTGGAAAAATAATTACAGTAACTTGTCTTGTCTAACAATGTCCCTATTACTCGGCATAATCCACAGACCTCACTGTCTCCAGCAGTGGTTCCCAAAATGTGTGCAGCAGCACCCTGGTCTACCTTAAGGACAGGCCAAGATTTGTTCATCTCCTTTTTTAAAAAAATTTTTTGATTCACAGTACATTTTGAAGAGTGTTTCACTGCTTAAGAAATCAGGAAGCATTTACATTCAACACATTTTCAACACATCATATTATAAAGGCTGTTAAATTTGCAAGGAAAAGCTAAGAGATGCAATACTTAAAGCAACTAACACAGCTTAATAATACACATCATGATGTGTGTGTTTTTTGTCCTTGAAACACTAAATTCTAGCTAATTTATATTGAACAAAACAAAAGGTATACATTTAACCATTTGGCATACTTTTAATTAATTGATTATTTCAAGTTCAATATTTATCTGCAACTAATACTTGAGAATAAGCCATTGTAATTGCACTTAATATTGATGTTCATATTTGTCACGTATTTTACAACAACACTTCTTTTACCTAATAATATCTCCCCATTCAGATAGTTTAGATATCTGCCTCTGACATTTGAATGTTGTTTTGTTAGTTTGTTAAACAAGTTTTAAGAAGTTTGTTCAATTACAGTCTTCTACCAGAGAAAACACCTGGCAGTGAGGTCTCTGGATAATCCAGTGTAACAGGATCCAGTGTAACAACTTGCTGCTGAAGTGTTAAAACAAACATTTTAAAAGGTCTGAGGAGCACAAATGCAATTCTAATAATCTCTATGGCGCTGGCAGAAATTTCAGAGGCGTATATTCAGATGAAAACTCTCTTCATGGCCAGACACCACGAGGGGTAAGTGCAAAAATATGAACAAAGTATGAAAAATATGAATGTGAACTTTACCCTCACCTCAGTTTAATTGTTATTCTAACCCAATCCTTAAATCCTTAAGTCCTCTTCCTAAAACAGCCCCTTGATAAAGTGAGGCCTAGTCAGCTGCCCTCCCTCTGGTCCCTATCTTTGTGAGGAGAAATACAAGAACACGCACACAGAGACACACTCTCATTTCTTCCAACCACGGTCTCTGTGTCTTTTAGTCACTGCCACCATGCTGTCTTTCTTTTCCCAACAGGCCACTGCTGGAGAAACTCAACTCTAGATCTGGATGGAACAAGTGCCTCCCTCTCCTCTTCCCGTCCCTTCCACACTGATTCCTAAAGCCCAACCTGAACCCAGTGAGTCTTGGCGAAAGCTGCAGTCTTGGAACAATATCCCCAAACCCCCTCCTCTCTCTGTCTTCCCTCTCTCCTTTCCTATGAAACTGTGGAAAGAGCAGATCGTAGCCAGTCTATCCACATCTCTGGATTCCTAAGATGAAGAGTCCTCATCCATCACTGTCCGGGAGTGGCTCATTGTCACCGAGCAGCCCCGCGTTGAGCATTGTCTTTCCTGTTGCTCTGTGGCCTACAGTAAATTACACCGCCACTTATCAGTCAGTGAACGTGACATCGGAGTCTTAAATCAGACACAACAGCCACCATCCCTCACCAACGATCTGTGTAAATCATCACAGTTGGGTTTCTCTTTAGAGAGGAAACAAGAGAGACATTAATAGCGAAGGAAATCCAGTTAAGTATATCTTGTTAGTCAAAAATATGAAAACAGCCATGACAGAAATCTTTTTTTTTTATCATGAGCCTTTCTACCTCAAGACAAGAAATCCAAACATTCTTTTTTTTTTTTCCACATTACGTTTACTTTTCTTCCATTCACCTCCAGAGCTCCTTAAGTGCCACTGAACTCTCCAGGATTCAATAACTGTCTGGCACTCGCTGTGACCTCTTTTGAAAGGCCCTTAGGATCTTAGCGGCTGCCGTCAAACACTGCTGTTTTCTGTGAATGCATTTCTAAGAAAACTAAGTGTTGAACAGCACCCGACTCCGAAATAAGTCACTTTAATGCTGTAAAATAAAGGTGACTTTGCTGCTTTGTATGGCCAAGAATCTCTGACTCTGACTAAACAGTAGAAACAGACAAAAATATATAATTAGGCTATTTTGGCAGTTTGAACAAATTCTATTTTTAGACATGGCAGATATTCATGTTCCCTTCAGAATTCAATTTAATTACTTTGGTAATCCCTTAATTTTTCATGCAGCGGCATCACCAAGTCACATTTTTATTTACTTTTGTTTATGACCAAATTCCTGCAAAACTAATTTTAATTAGCAAATGTTAGCATGCTAACACCCTAAACTGAGATGGTAAACATTATCTGCTAAACACCAGCATGTTAGCATTTTTATTCTGAGCATTTTAGCATTACAACAATAGCATTTAGCTCACATAGCCAGTCTTGTTCATGTTCATTATGTTAAACTTATCTTAATCGATGCACTTTCGAAAGAGGCGGCGCATAAAAACAAATGACTGGAAACCTGTTGGTGGCCGCTGACTTGCTTTCAGCTATTGGTGCTTTTCCACATCAATAGAAGCCTTGGCAAGCATTCTGCATTCACCATCAGGCTACTGTACTCAGCTGTAACCAGAGTCCATAAAGGAGAGAAGCTGACAAAATGCACCACTGCCAACCTCGTCTGACCAAGATCTCTCAGTCTCAGTCCGCAGAAACGTTGGGAGTCATTTGGCGTATAATGATCTATATGATATCAGACGGGGTGAAATCTGGTATGGAGCTAGAAGAAAAACACTGAGCCAGATTCCTGCCATTTAATATCCCATTAAAGGGTAATTTGGCATGAAACCCCTGGCATGTGTGATGGAATTCTACTGCTCCTTGTCTTCAATGAAATTCCCCACAGGCTTTGGACTGTAGGTGTGTGCGCATGTGGGTGTTTGCACTGGATGTGTGTGTGTGCATGTGCTTGTATGAGGCCTGAGAATGGTACATTAGTGTGTCTGTGCGAGTGTGTGAGTCCCTTTTCAAGCCAGCAGAAGTGTAGTTTTCCACTGGGGTAAATCTACACTCTCCATCTCCTGCCACGTCTGACTGCCCTCTGCAGTCACAGATAACACTGCGGGCTCAGGCTGCGGCCACAACAGCCAACTGGCCCGCTAATGGACTCTTAGCCAATGGGATGATGGTTGCCAGGCACGCCACTTTTGCATGGACCAATCAAAACTGTTTTACAGGCAGGAATTCGGCAAAAGAATGTGCCAAAAGACACCGTTTCAAGTTCAAATTCTTCTCCTCCTTACTGACTGAAAATTGACATTTTGTCACTGTCAAAAAGAAAGTAGGGGGGAACGTTCACAGAGCTTAAATCTGATTTATTCTGTCTTTTTTTTCTCTCTGTATAACTGATACAGATTATATGAAATCTGCTACTCAGGGAAACATTTTTCTCTTATTATAAAAACAGAGGAATGTGTTCACTACAAAAATATCTGGAATGTACAGCCACGGGAGAAAAAACTTCAGAGGAAATGATGCAAACCCGAGCTTAAAATGATTTCTCTCCTCCTCCCTCTTTCATTTGCCCTGTGTGCGTCGGCGAGATCAGATGAGGAATTAAAATTTCATTTTCTTGACTTTTCTCTGTTTCGTTTCGATCGGATCCGAGGGCCCCAGCAGGTGTTCGATCCCATGAGTCAACAACACCGCCTCGGAGAACTTTCCATGTGTGGATTCAAAAGCTTCTCTTGCATGTAACAGAGTAACACTTCTGTAAAGGTGCCAGAGCCCAAGAAATCCAAGAGGCAGACATCAGAGCCAAGAAATTATATTAACCATGGAGATAAAATAGTTACTCTCTATTAAAAACAGCAGGCCAGCCAGGTGAATTAATCCTTTTTGGGATTTCTCTTATTAAAATCTGGTAGAGAGGGAGTTATAAGTCTCACTTGGTCTATCCATCTCTTTCTTTCTTTCTCCATCTGTGAGTCCCAGCAGGTGCTGCAATGTGAGTAAAAGCCCCGATGTACGTTCAGGTCACAGGGTTTTAAGTTTTTCGATCAGGAGGACTGGAACTGTCGCAGCCAGTGATGCATTTCATACAAA